>JABFIG010000285.1:0-21334 GCA_017139545.1 Ambrosiella cleistominuta | reverse complement strand
GGGGGGGACGAGGAAAGTCCTGCGTCAACTATGCATTGTGTTCTAATAGAAATATATACCCACGCCTTGTTTTCGGTTTTGACAATGTCGACCAGTCCCAGGAGCCAAATGTTGTAGAAAATGTGAAGTAAATGACAATGTTTATGTGAAATCACAATATAGAATACGCCAGGTCAACTTTTCCGGAGCGACTTCGATAGACAATCATGTAACCACACGGCCCTACCCTACGCGCCGAACCCCTCTCCACCCATCCCGCCATCCCCATAACCCTCACAGTCCCCTTACACCGATCACCCCCTATCTTTCATTACCCACCCCCCACAACTGCCATCGCCTTCACAAATGATTGATATACAAAAGCAATCACATCACCTTTAATTAAATCATCACCCACTTCTAAATATATATATATGCACCTCCATCACAACCGCCGTCTTTCTTAATCTCACCAGGAAGTCAGTCTCATTTCACCTTGCCATCTCATGACACCAAAACCCGTTTGTCGGCATTCTTCCCATGCTCCTCGCCACCAGCAACGACCTTGGATTTTTCCCACATCACGAACCCCGTTTTTTTTTTGACAGCCTTGAAGAAAGTCTCCGTAGAAAAAAAGGACTTACCTAAGCATGCGCGACATAACAAGACACTGCTCTGTCCTTCTCTGTTGAAGAACTACTGCTATGTTAGAGTGTCGACGTTTCATAATAACAGACAGCAAAACACGCCGGAAGCCCCTGGTTGTTTTCAGTAGATAAGCACAACATCACAAGACCACTTTAACATAAACCAAGGCGATGATATTCCAAAGTCATGAACACAGGGTCTGAAACACACATCTAAAAGGCACATCAGAACTGATAACTGGTATACATGATACTTTTATATGCTTGGTTTATTCAATAGACGATGATAGGATACGACAAAATCTCCCCCATCAACCCGATTATCGCGAATCCAGCTTGCCACAACCACAATCTAGACATTTCACCCAAGAAACACCAAATATTCCGCCCCGGATCATATTTCCCTCCAATAAAGAAATATCCCCAATGAAAAATATACAAAACTCCAAAATGCAACCAAGATAACCCCCAATATTTCCCTAAAAGGCATGAGAAACCAACCGAAACAAAAAGACCAGAGAAAAACAGAAAACAAGAGATCAAGAGCCCAGTTCATCCAAAGTCATCATCATCCGCTCCTCTATTTGCGGAACTTCTTCTTGAACCAGCTCTTTCGTTTCTCTTCCGGCGCCGGCGCCGGCGCCACGGCAGGGATCGGGGCGCTGTAGCCTACGCTGTAGTTGTTGCTTGGAGACTCGTCACCCGAGCCGCCGCTGCCAGTCATCTGGTATGAGTTATCAAAAGAGGCGGGCTGGTTACGGGGGCGTTGCTGAGGCGGGTCCGAGTAGTTGTTGGCAGACCCATAGTAGCTAGCGCGATAAGCGTCTCTGGGAGTGTTGGCTGGAAACCAATACATGTTAGCAACTGTGCTTCTTTTTTTTTTTTTTTTTTTTTTGCAAAATGAATACTACTGTTAAGGAACTCGAAATAGCCGAGGCTGCATTCGTTCTCGCTTGCCTACATCAAGCCTCGTATTATCCCGGCTTACAATGCACTACAGCACAGTTGTGCGAGGGAAATATCGAGATTAGACATCGCGGGAACTTACACATGACCACAGCATGTCAGTCTAGTATTGGGCGCGTATAACTTACAGTAGACACTAGAACGCTTAGCCCAATTCTCCCGGCTAGCAGGAAGGTAGTTCTGACGGAGAGAGTAGTTACCATCAATAGCGGCCTCAAAACCGCGAATAGTGTCAAGGGGCCGCTCCCAACGGCTTCTGGTCGGGTTGGAAATATCAGGATCGACTGATGGCGCAAACACGTTAGTAGCTGAGAGCATGTCACTAGAATTCAAGATACGATCCCGGCAGCAAATGCGCTAACGAGCCCAGGAGGTTGGTGCAGCCATTAAATCGTCGCACAGTATGTGTGCAAGGAATGCACACCATCCGTTGCGGGAAGAGACCTCAACAACCTCGACTGGCCTGCTGCATGAAACTTGCAGTTATATTGCACATTTGTTGTGTCGCAGGAACATCTTGAGGGAAAAAGATAACGGAGAAACTTACCAATGGGGTTTCCCAAAGGATCCTTGTGTTGGATTGACCGCAGCGAAGGTACAGAAGCCTGCTGCATAGCGGCAACCATAGCTATAATGATGATGAGATAATGTCAGCAAAATACTCTCAGATATCAACGTGCTGTCCCATCTATATCGTCATGATACCACCGACGTAATCGCCGAACCAGGAATTGACCCATGACTCAACCCCGGACATGCCAGCCCACTCAACGCAAGCAGGACGTGACATGGCTAAGAACCCAAAACATGACGATCACATAAGTCTTGGCCAAGACACTGCATATCAGATATGCTTCAGGAGACATCCCGCTGTCTGAAAAAGAGATAAGAGGTACATCCGCTGTTGATATCAAGCTCAGGAATGAGCCCAAAAAATAACTTTGGTTCTGCGCACGAAACCAGCCAACTTTTACATAGGTATCGGTGTGAAGCTGGTATGAGTCTGCGTGTGTAATCCGACCGCCAGCAGTTCATGTGAAATTCAGCTGCCCCTGTCTCAAAATGGGCCCAACCTGCAACAAAAAAAAAAAAAAAAAAAAGAGAGAAAAATGCAGTCTAATCGCTGTAGAACACTTGCTGGCACACAAACTGATACACACTGACCGACAATGGCACCCACACGCCACCAAGAGTATGCCTTCTTATCTTTCTTTACAGCACAAAAGACGATAGATGTCGTTGTAGGACCCTGTCGACGGACACATAACGCATCATCATTTTCTCATCCGTAGCATTAACAGCCATCAAAAGATATCACTTACCGGGCTCAGCCTCGGACATAGCGAGAGTGGGATCAGCCTTTGACTGTAAACGACGAGCTTCTTTTTCCGCCGAGGTTTCAGTCAAACTTGACGATTTCCGCGAACCGGACTTGTTCGAATTAAGAGAAAAGCCACGAGAACGCTGTCGAGAGTGGTCCTTGTTGTTAGTGATAGGCGGAGAGGACTGTGATTGCTGTTGACCGTAGGCGTAGTTGTCGTTGTTGTTCAGAGTAGATGGTGGGAAGTAATCGGCAGATTGTTGTTGAGTCTGGTGGAACTGGTCGTACTGCTGGTTTTTGTTGTAGCCCGTCGCAGGAGATTGGTAAGAGTTTTGATCGTAAGAGGATGCCATTTTTTTCTATATTGTGGACAACGCTGGGACGCGCAGGCCTTTAATAGTAAGAAATGAGTAGAGCGGTGCTCGTGGGGTATGTAGATTGTCGCAGCCCAGGAAAGCTTTGATTGTAAGCTACTGGGGCAGAATGAGGCACGGGGGTGCGCAGATCAAGGCACGGGCTAGAGGATATGGTTCCAAGGATTAAGATAGAGAAGACAGTGGATCAGTGATGCCAGAAGAACAAGCCCTTATTTCACAAAGGGTGGTTGTTTTTGTGTAAGTTCGTGATATAAGGGATCCTGAGAGTTCATTCAAAACAGCACAAAAGAAAATGTGACCTTGCTGTTTTCGCAGTATCTAGTGTAATCCTTTCCAAAAGCGACAGTATAGCCCTTAATTCCTGAGTCAAAGGAATAGAATCTAGTGAACAGACTTTGGCGCTAAACACAACCGAACAAAATTCGGCTGATAAGCACACAACCCAATTCGAAGCAAAAAAAAAAAACTTGACGTTTGAGGTGTCTCTATGTAATTTACGGCACAAGAGAGAGGCGTGTGAAACTAATGTTCCGACTAGACAGGGTCAACTGTACAGATACGGGCGCGGGCGGTACGCCGTTTTGAAGTTCAGACAGAAACAGATAGCCAACGGCAGACAGTGCTACCCACCCTAGAGTAGGATATTCAGTCGTAGCAACGAAGGTGACGACAAGGGGTGTGAAAGATTGATTGGAGATTTGCTGTGACGCTACTTATAGTGGCTGCGTCGAATTCTCGGCAAACAGACAAAGCAATGAGCTATCAGGCCTACCAATATCTCTCTTGTTATCGGTTTGAAATTAATAATCTAACAAGCAAGGGGATAACAGCGTGATAGTAAAGAATAATGCCACGCAATAATAGAGTCGGAGTATATGCCAATTGAATAAATAAACAAAGTACGAGTGCGCGGCAATGCAATACAAGCCACAATGCACCTGTGTTGATTTTTAGTATACTGGCCAAGAATAGCAATATAGTGGAATCGAAACGAAACAGCCACTACAGGGCTATCACTGTTCGAAACAATGAGTTACAGGGGCATCCTCCTCTTGGAGCAGCCAATGATATGCTTAGTGTAATGATAATGCTACAACCCCCCAGGGTATCTCGCTCCGGTATATGGCAATGCTAGAGACGCTATCACACAACCTTGTGTGTGTGTGTGGCGCTCGTAAAGTGTACGCAACTTGCTGTACAGTACATTGAGGCATCACAGCTGGCTGCGGGTGGGCGTTGTCCAGATGTCACTGAATGGTCAGGGACGACAGAAAAATCACAAGGACGATTACACCGGCCGGTGGTTAACAGCAGAGCCAGTGAATCGCTACCCAAAGCCAATCGTGAGATAGGCTGTGAGTTCTGGAGATTAGGAGAGGTGCGTAGATACATCCACGATATGGGCCGTTTGTTGGAAGGTTGTAGCCCAAGCTCCTCAAGCCCCAGGGCTCGTCGGCCTTGGTAACCAGATGCGGAAGCAGATTCTTAATCTGTGCCATATAACAACCCACAGAGACAGCACGAGAGGAATGGCAGGGCGATAGAGCGAAATGCATCAGGGATGTAGAGATTGCAATGACGATAGAAAACTTGAGCCTCGTTCCACCGCAATTGGAACTCTGGGACTGATGTTTGCGCAAGGGTTTCGTCGATTCCAAAGGTTAGACAGAAGAATGGGCTGTCAACTTACGTTCAATTAAATATGAGGGGGTGTAGTCGCTTCTGGGGAAAAAAGCAAGGCTAAATTGACGATGTCACAGATAGTGTTGCGGAGGGATGAAGAATGCAAGTTCGTCGACAATATTGAATCAAAACGAGAAAAATCGAATTTTTATGTGGTAGTGGTGGGTAATGATGGAATGATATTGTGTCAGAAAAGAAATGGAAAAAGCAAGTTTTCAATGATTAAAAACGAAAAGCACCTAAGTGAATTGGAGAATGGTTGTAGGGTTGGGGTTATGGACAAGATCACAAAGACACTGGGAATGGTCAAACGAACCGAGATGTAAAGACAGGAGAACAAAGAAAAAAAAAAAACCAAGAAAAAGAAGCGATCGGAACTGGATAGATATACTTGAGGCAAGAATATATGAGAAAATCTCAAAAATGAAATAATCAGGAAAATTCTGGAGCGAGTGAACGACAGCGAAAGTCCGTATACTTCGACTGAAGCAAGTCGAGACCCATCTGTCCATATCCGGCCATGCAGCAAGAACGACTAAGAATCCCATTGAGAGAACAAGCAACTATCGTACCAACTAGTAATAATCTACCCATATTCAGAAGATTCCACATCATCCACACTGCCCTTTTCCCCCCACCCCCAGGTCGGGATATGGTTTCCTACACTCCACTTTCACGTCTCCCCACCCTGCCCCCCTCGCCCTCCTCTCTCCTTCTCTTCATATATCCTACATGCAGATCCCACGTCTCACGGGATGATGCTATTGTGATTCGCACAGAATTTGCGAACCATGAAAAAAAAAAAACCAAGCTTCTTGACCTGTCCCGTTTTATGCGCAAGAACCATTTACACATGCGTGTTTATCGGTGGGATCACAGCCCGAGACTACGAATCCAGAGATTCCATTGATTCCACCATCTGGGGCGCAGGCAAGCAGATCAGCAGGTAATTGAGAAGACTTGATCTTTTTGCCTTCTGAATACGGTAACCAGCGGAGTCATAATTGAGTTGCTCAGCCGAATTCCGTGCGTTCCTCTAGTGCATGGTAAGTGGTGACATATGATGTTGGCGTGGCCCAGTAGGCTGCATTGGAGAGAAAATGCTGGCATTTGCTATATTTGGACCACTGCTAAATCGGCATGTACAATGTACGACAACAAAGGTGACAAAGGTGGGAAGCATGGACAATGGAATAGTTGAATGTCTTGGAAACGTATCACGTAGTTTGGGAAGTGATTTGAGAAACCCGGGAGTGTCAATGGTGAATGACCCAACAATGATATCTAAAAAGTCCGTACGGAACGTACGGTGCTGCTCCGAATAAGTCATCCGCGATGAAAATCTTATAGCTTGATGCAGGTCTTGGAAGTGCGTGATGAGGCAGTGCTTCTCCGTACAAGTACATTCGACCATTAACCCACAACTGAAATAAAGAACACATCTACTTTTGGAATATCGAGACGGAGATCTGCTCATCTCCAAGGCTAAAGCAATTTTCCTTTCTTTACTGTGCGAATCCATCTGGAAGTATGTGATGGTCTGGATGAAACAGCAGAGATCAGAAACCGGCAGATCGCAACAGTCGGCCGGGATGAGCAGGCAGTGGAGCGGAAAAGCAGAGAGGCGATGCAAGTTCAGCCATCACAAACATGCGTGGCACGCTAAAACCAGCTCGGGCATCACTGCATCATAGTGCATTAACCATTAAACCAGACGATTGTTTTTATCTATTTGACTACTATTTTAGTGTTCGTGCTCGTATAGATGTGCAAATGGGGATTCTATATATACTCCGCAGCCAAAAAAGGTATATGGACCAATGAGACCAATGAGATGGACCATATTATGATCATGAAAGTTGGCTGACTGTAACAAGAGGGGTCAAAATTAGCCACTTTTTTTTATTGATATCTTGCCAATTTTGAAATGGCCGGATGTGTCAAATATGTTTAAGTGCCACATAGTTTATTCATGCTGGGACCGAGTTTCTGTCTCTAATCTAGAAGCCATTTTGTCTTGTCCAAATATTAGAGTGCCAGACTCATGTTTGCCGTGAACTAGCAGCATATATTTCTGGTGCTTCTAGAGACAAATACTATTACCAACCATCCAGGGCCTCACAAAAAAATGGACTTAACGCAAGCCTTTTCGCAAACTCCACAGCGAGAAAACTCGGATTCGATAACCCTGCATAGCCCACGCCCAATCTTCTTATGCTCGTTACCGGACCCGGGGTTGCCATGGTCCCTCGACATGAGATTCGGACTTGCCTTAGCGGTGACGTAGGTTGCATTGTTATATTGCTTTATATTGGTTTTATCAGGACATTCACACGTCGATAGTTATTTGCTTACGGAAAGATGAATAAATGCATATTTAGATCCGGTAAATATCGGGTATCATTTGGTCTTAAAATTCAGGCACGCTTGATGTTTATCGGAACAGCTCGTGAAATTCATGTTACCGCTCTTCAAGCCGGACGCCTTGGGTTAAAGCGCTGAATATTTAGGCCTACAACTTTCCACTTTCCACTTGCCATCACAGCTTAAATTCAGACGCCAAATAATAATAATAATAATAATAAATCAATGATTAAAAAGAAAAAAAAATCAAGGGGCCTATTTACGCATCAATGATCGACGCCCATGAAGCGGTTTCGAGAAACCTCCACCATAACAATCGCAAACAACCCATTATTTCAACCATCTACTCGCTTGGTTGATCGCCCTTTGTGAAAATGGCGGTTACTGTCACTGGCGCATCGCGAAACGAACGCCGTCTCTCAAAAGATCTTAGAGACACAGCTGTTATTGTGGGCCACTACAATATTTGTTTCAATCCTAAATGGAATAGAATGCGATGGCCGTGAGTCAAGGCATAAATATTGCGTCAAAAAGGGATATATATGTATAGGTAGATTGATCCGGTTATTCTTAACATCGCGATGGATACAAAAATTGGTCCTTGATCCCTGTTCTTCATGTCAATGTTACACGCGCACCGTCGTGCTCCCAAATGGCATCCAGATGGGGGTAACGAAGACCTAAGAAACGAAATGTATATCATTTCAGTGATATACAAGCTATGCAAACTATTTATTCACGAATCAATGGAGTCTGGAATACCAACTCCATACCGCATCTTCGCCACTTTCTGAGTCTCCGCAGGACTGACGGCTAGAGAAATGCAATGTAACATGTGCACAATGCCGTTGGATCCGTGACATAGTTCAGACAATAAACTGGTGGAGATGCAATACTATGACCATGATAAAAATTAGCTATATCCCATATTTAAGTTAACACGATGGAGAAGACAGTTTCTTGACTGAATAAATATATACCATTCCCGGTCCTCTATCCGCCCTGGAACTGCAGACTCGGAGTCTACAAATCGGTTGTAGAAGCTCTGGTGAATCAACTATAAGAATACATTAAAATATGCTAGATATCTACTCTATATTATCACAACTAATGCTCTATAATCTTTCTGTTGGTCATCCGTCATAATAAATGTCAGTGTTTGGTATGATCAATGTCAGACTCTGATTCAGCACTGCCGAGTATCATCATCAACCCAATTTCTGATTGCCGTTTCACAATAGTATCTCAATAAGCCAACAAAAGCCACCACGCTAGTTGCACTCAACAAGAAACACCCAGCCTCGACCGATCCCATCTTACCTATGCAAACACATACATCCCACTACATTCATCCACAATCCAGACCGCCGACCCACATCACCGTGCATGCATGTATAACATCTCGTGATCCATCCGACAAGCTCCACTACTAATAAGTGGGGCATAAAGAGACAAGAGATATAAAAAAACATATAACACCGGGTATTCCCACATGGTCACCCACCGTAGTACTAATCCGGCGCCCTGTGACTTGACTATGAGGGAGCAGACGGGACTCCGTATTTTCCACAGGCTATGGTTATATGTGGTCGATGGACAATGTAGTTGGACTTATGATTCTTGACAGGTGCCGATGAAAGGCGGAAGATGTTAAATGGATAGTCTTCTCGTGCTCGATAACATTCTGCTAACAAGTAATAGGCGATAATAAATAGAATTATTCTCGTGGTAATGACTTAAAAATCATCCATTTCGTGTAACTATGCGCTGTTGGTGGTCAACATCACCCAACCTCATGATGTCGTGAGAGAAATTTCGGTTAACACTCAGTGATTATTTGTTGATGCCGGTGATTCCAATGCCTAACTCCAGTTGTGGTATATTATGACATGCTTTCGAGATTCTATCCGCATTTCTGTTAGATACAGTGACTAAGCTTAACTCACTGTCATGTCTTGCTTGTCGTGTCATACCATTCTCGCATCTCAACTTAAGAACCCCCCCCCCCCCCCCCCCAATTAGCTTACTTTGATGTTACCAGCACCGGAGTATTGTGCTATATATGGAACTTAGTGACATTTATCCATCGCTGCAATCATAGACGCAACAATGACTTGGGCAGCACAACATCACTATGAGGACACCGCGCACCAAACAATCTGAGAACACTGCCAAAGATTTACATACCAAGCTTCCGAATAGGGATATCTTACTGCCCAATATCACTACGAGAGGAATGGACTGGATGTTAGGACGCAAGGTCAAATGACAAGATCACATAGATATTTTGAAAAATCCCCTCGGTCATGTGACGCTGTCTTCCGAGACTGATTCGCCCTCAGATGGTCGCGATTACCCGAACGCCTAACAATCATCAAGAGACATTGCATTAGGTCTTCAGAGCCAAATCGTGATGCCGCACCCGGCAAGTTCAGTATCCCTAATCAGAGCCCCCCCCCCCCCCCCCCCAGTGGAGGCGCGGGAGAGGGAGTAGTGCTAAAAAGACAGCACATAAACTAGCTGTCAGGAGACTGGCAGGTCTGAGCTAGGTAGATACTCTATATGGTGGCATTGATAGTCAGAATAGAGGAATCTAAAAACTAACTAAGTCTTCAGATATTTATCTTATGAGATCGGCTATGAGGATTTGAGCAGACTCAAATTGTCCAATTAAAGCCTCAAAACCACCAACTGTATCACTAAAGGATTGGGAAAACACCGAAAATTTCACAACGGGAATATGTGATTTTTAAGTCTTAATAGGTGATATCTTCTCTATCACTATAATGTCAACGTCCATACAATAGGGTTAATAATATTTGTGCAACCCTGACATGTGTCTTTCCTCAGAAATTGAGATCAGATGATGATCATAGCTTGAATAGGGTCAAGAGATTAGATCATGGATATTACCAGGAGACGCAATGTAAGGGCAATATCGATCTGAGATGATAGGCCATCAGTATCCATAACTAACCAGTATTGCACACACTAGGGGCTTCATATACATGAGGTATGTTTAGCCTTGAAAGACCAAAAGAAAGCCAAGTATGCATGTATCAATAAGTTTCATTATCAATTTTCAAAAAAACTCAACGGCGATCCTCATGGGATAAAGTGCCAAGAGTCCATGTCGTTACATGGGCATCCTACCAATTTGTCAAATGATGTTGGCGGTGGAGTCTATCTCGGGTAACACTAAGCCAAAGTAAAGCCCCCATGGGTGTCAGCTGAGTCAGCAGATAAGCTTCAATTTCCTGATGAGCAAAGGGGGGGAGGGGCGACTATCTACAGGACATTCTGTATTACATGTTCGTATCGTGACAAACTGTAGTCAGCGGATATGCAGTATGCTTCATTTGTGTTGCATTATCTGCATTCAATCTTTTTTTCGCTGAACCCCGAGCGGGTAGGTCTGACTATGTCCATGTGCTTGCGGGATGGTGACAGATCTGTAATCAGACGGGCGGGCAGAGGAATAAGCAATGACATATTGGTATTATTTGATAGAAAGGCTTGACGTAGCATATGTTTCCTCATTGGATGTTTTCTCTTTATTATAGAATGAGAAATTAGCAAAGTATGGGTAATAGTGTAACTAGTACCTGTGATGTCGCTGCAAATTAATAACACCCAAAAGTACCCGATACTATCTGATGTCGACTCATCAGTATAAGAAGAAAAGGCAGAGTCAATAGCCACTGAAGTCATGTCACCTGTTTTCCTGCAGTTGCCCTGTGATTGTAGGTTTACCCGTAATGATATGACAGGTGCTTCCGTCTTGCTGCTGTGGCCAGCCGCATTGACTGTTGGTTTGTTGGGTTGGCGAGGAAGGAGGCGAATTGGAGAGCAATGGATAATGAATGAATGAAAGAGGGAAGGAGCCCACGTTGGCGACAGCATTCCTTGACTGTGAGTAACTTCCTATCTTTGGAAGATTTTATTGCAAAAGTTGCAACTTTTTGGTAGCGATATAACTCCTGTTTTTCTACCTACGAGGATTTGCTAATTTCCTCCTTTTCTCCCTTCCGCATTCTTGAAGGCATTCGGACAATGGTCAAGCCTCTTTTTTTTTTTCTTGTTTATTAACCGTTCGTCGCGCCCTTATCGACCTATACGAAACATCATCATCACATCTGAACTTGCTCTGCTCCTCTACACCAGACTTTTCTCTGATTTCTTCGGATTGATCAATCCCTCATTCAACACACCGACACCACTCGCATCTTCCTCTTCAACACTATCAAAATGTCTGCTCTTACTTCTCACGGACTTGGTGGTGCTGGCAACGTTGCCGCTGAGCCCGTCATTTCTGCGCAGACTGAGAACACACCTGTCCCCGCCAGCCCTACTGGCCCCGTTTCCCACGGTCGCGGCGGCGCTGGTAACATCACCGAGGATGCTACTGCTGAACAGGCACAGGCTGTTGCCGACGCGGAGGCCCCTCCTGTTGCCACTGAGGCCGATGCTATCTCGCATGGCAGAGGTGGTGCTGGCAACATTCAGGCTGCAGAGGGTGCCGCTGAGGGTATCGAGGAAACTACCGAGCCCGCCCCGCAAAATATTGGTAAGATTTTTTTTTTTGCATCTAGTACACCTAATTTTCTTGACTGCATCGATATCACGGAATCAGTGATTGAGTTGGCGCATGTCTTATCGCCTCTTGCGTAATTTCGACCCCCACGTGGCGCTGTAATTATGGATAGCTAAGTCAGTTATCTTGCATGGCATATTTGGAACTTACACCATAACATCTTGTATTTCGCCCGGTTACCAAGTTTAGACTATGGAAGATGAAATTCTGGGAAGCCAATTAGACAAGCCGAATATTAACATGTGATCAATAGGCATCTTTGCTAAGCTCCGTCTCAAGCTTCGTTTCTTGAAGGCCAAGCTTGCATCTAAAAAGACCAAGACTACTAAGCCCGCGGCTGTCACTGAAGAGGCTGATGCCGGAGAGGCCCCCGCGACTGAGACCACCGAGATCGCTGCCCCAGCTCTTGCTGCTGCTTCTACCTCTGCGTAAAGTTAACACAACGGTGTTGTCGGCCATACCATCTCTGCCGATCAAAATGACTTAGGCAGTTGGTGTCTTTAATTATCGACCTATCTGTCGACTCAGAATTGTCGGCCTTGGGTCTTTGGATCAACACTCTACCATGGATGGTTGTGTCTGATTCAATTGTATTGTCTAATTTTCAGCGTTTTTCCCTTTGTCTACAAGTTATCATGTTCCGGCGTACCAGACCTTGAGCTCGTGCGATGCGAACGGCTTTAATGTTTATTTATTTAAGTTGGCAATAGTCAGCACTATCAGTCTTGCGGAGAAGTTAGATATCCCTCTGCCATTTTTGTTTCTTTTGTCACTTGGGTTTGTTTCTTTTGTCGCAATGTACTTGTGGGGTTTACCCGTATACGGCCCGTTTATGCGGCTTTAATAAAATGGATAATGTTGATGCGGCAATATTTGTGTGTTTGGTTGAGTAATTGAGGTCATGATGGTGTATATGTCTTCGTGATCACGGCCGAGATGGGTGGACGATGACGGTGACGGTGGGTACCCATGTTCAGCATAGGAAATTGCAGCATTGGTAATTTTACTTGCGGGCTAAGATGGTGAATATGTTTCTAATTTCAGTTACGGCGTGACGATGAAAGTGGGGATTGTTGGAAGTTTTTTCTGCCCATTCGTGGGTGACGGATGACGGAGTGTCTACGGATAAGACGGGCTGGTTTAGATTGGATGAGACAATTGATTGATTTATGGAGATTTATATGGCTATCAAGGAGGAAATAGAATGTGGTGAGGGCGGATGGGAGAGGTTCCGGTTTGGATGAAGGGGTCGGTGCGGGAGTGAGAAGGGAGTGACGCGGGATGGATGAGGTGATGGGGAGAGATTTGATGGGTTGGTTGATTTAATGTTACGTCTTTGTCGGGCGAGCGAGCGGGAAGGGAGGGGGGGGTATATGCGGCTTCTTTTATTGTTGATTTTTGTTGATTTGGGATAAGGTGTTAGCCGCTCGTTAATGGTGGTTTTTATAGAGAGGGGTTTAATAGATGGGATGGGCTCGGATGGTATTGATGGAAAGGATAGATTAATGGATGGATGGACAGGTGGGTGGGATTTGGGGGATTAGAGGGGATTAGAGGGGATATTTGATGTTCATGCGATCGACTATTGATTAAGGCATCGTCATGATCGTGATTTGATTTATGCGATGGTGACGGTGACAGTGATAAGATTGGGAAGATTTTTTATAGCGTTGTCTGACGGGAGAGGATGAGAGACACACATATACACAGCATGAAGTCGAGATATGAGATGTGAGGGAATACAAACGGACGGGATGGACGGGAAGGGGAGGTCGGGGCTGGGGATGGCCCATTCACCGATGGAAGATCAACGAGGGATTTGTGGGGTAGAGTGTTGGGGTGGTGAATGTGTGTTTTCTTTGGATTGTAATCTGGATTATTGTGTGATATGATGTATATTTATTTATTGTGACATGGCAAGAAAATAAAGATAGGGAATAAGGCGGTTGTCAGCCGATGAGGCTAAGGGATGCTAAGAGCTGAAGGACACAATGGCGGGATTTTAAAAAGACAATAGGGCTTTGTTCACCATTAGTTTAGTTCTTATTTAGTCTTTCTTCGGAATTTTTATGGAAAGTGCCGTTTATTTTTCTTTGAGGCCAAACATTATGGATTTTTCTTTATTTCATTAGAATTATTTATTGGTAAAGTATATATATATATATATTTACAAATTGAAATATGCCAAAAGGAGCGAAGAACACCATCGTATCGTGTGGTTACGTTATTTAGTTCCTGGACAAGGTTTCATCGAGTTGAACGTCAAGTACAAGCGAAGGGACTTTTTGTTGGAGGAGAGAAGGGGAAAGCATCTACATATCATTTAGGTTGTACTTAATTTTATGCCTTGGCCGGTGAGGGCCGGTGAGGGTCCGGGGCGCGGAGGGGGTTTTGGAGTTTGAGGGTTATGTGAGGATTATGGGAATGATGGGGGTTGACAGGGGAGGAGAAGGAGAAGGAGGGGGGACAATGATGGCGATGACTATGGTGATTATGTATATGCATGTGTGTGTGTGATGGAGAAAAGATGGAAGCAGGGGAGAGATTAGATATGGTGGTATCATGACAGACGAGGTGCTTGACGATGGCTGTTCTTTGATGTTTATGCGCTAGAGATTACAGATCGATGGGCATCGGGATGAATGGATGGATCAATAGATGGTGAGGGTTGCTATCCTTGTTTACAAAATGTGATGAGTGACGGAAGATATGTGGTGATTGCGGAATATAAATACGATGATGAAGTTAGAAGAAAGAAAAAAAGACGATGCTCTAACTTCTTGTGTTGGTATTTTCCAGACTGCGTTGTTTGCTTGCTTGTCTTTCTTTACTTCAAATCCTTCGAAATATTGTTCAACCGGTATGTGCGTTTTCCCGTCCCGCTACCAACATCTCTTGATACCTCAACCCACTTTCCGCTGTTCCTGAATGTAACCTTTCTTTATTTCTCTCTTTCTCTTTCGTTCATCCCAATAGATAGACATCGATATCTAGTGGTATTATTGTCTTTATCACACAAAGAGGATTAAACTCTCTCCTATTGTCTCCTCTATCTCCATAGCCTTCACCAATTGTACCTTTTTCTTTCACTATCTCCCACATAAATCTCGTCCCCGAACTCAACCCCACTTTCCCTGGTTCCCAAATAACCACCAACGGGCCCTGCATCTATCAGTCAGCCACCTGCAGCAGCGAAATTTGATATTTGCATAATGCAGTTGACGGGCCATTTGCGAATCCGCTTTACTTGTCTGCAGACAGGGAAGACTCTTCTACTTGCTTGAAATCGAGAGAGAAAAATGTTTCTCTTCAATGAATCATGCGAGAGAGAAAGTCTAGCTGTTTTACCTTTTCCCTTTTGACCTTGTCGTCGGGCTCCCGGACGTGAGGGTCATCATCGCTCAGTGAAAGAGGGAAACCGTGTTGGTGGACTGATGACTAAGTGGTTATGTGGACGAAGGGTTCTTGGCGGGGACAGAAGCTTGTTCCTGCCAATGTCTGGGCTTTTTTTTTGTGGTTGAGGCCATGCATTGTTATGTGCTCTCATGACAAGACAGACTTAGACAAGTGAGGGGTATTTTACGCCCTGTTACTGGCAAAGAACTTCCATATCTGTTCCTTAGAGATCATGTTATTGCCATTGCACAGCATGACGAGACATACTTGGTGTTGTCATAACCAGTGAAGTCTACTGTCCCTAAACTTACATGTCTACATACGCCCACACAAATCTTCAACGGATATACACCTCGAGGGCTCCCTGCTGCAAGATGCAGTGCGGCTTCGGTTTGTGGCAGGGCCGCATGCATGATGGTGCGCCGTCCAATTGATAAACATTGTGGGTGCAGATAGACCACCAGAAAAAAGAGGGGTTATCGAGGTGGTGATTGGGTGATTGGTGACATGCAGCTTTTGAGGGACGCAGGATGGCTACAGGGTGGAATTCCAGAAAGGTTCCAGAAGAATTGGGAATGATTGGAGAGTGATGAGATGATGCAGGTTGGTTTTTTCTAAGATGACGATGGTTGCTTTTTGTGTGATTGAGGAAGAGGGAGGGGGGCATTTGTCGGCGTGTCAAGCATCATGACAGTCGCTACTCTGAGAACCTCAAACCCTTGTTCACCTTCAGCAACTACTTTTTGAGATGCACACACATTTGAGCTTTTAACTTCTATCTACAACAAAATCGCCTCTACCATCTCTACCACCAGCCACTCTAGAGACCCCACCAAGGAAGGAACTATCCGCTCATTCTATTCAATCTCTAGCTGCTCTTCACTTGACCATGCTTCTTCCACGATGACAGGAACTATATGTGCCGTGAAAGAAGTTCCATTATAGCGAGAGAATTGCCGGATGCCATTGGTCTGGAGGCGAATATGTGGGTAGTACCCCCAACGCAAGCTTATCCGTCCTGTAACATGTTGTGCTGAAAGAGGTCATCGGGCCATGTGCACATATCAAGTCAATAGACATTGACATGATGCGCATTCACAACTTCAAACCCGTCGCCACCAGCTTTCCTTTGCCCAGAATCTTATCTGTCATCAATTGCCGTCTTCAACCAGCCCCAAAGCCCAGAACGCCCACCTCATTATGTCTGTTGACGTGATTTCTGATGATGTCCTTCGCCTGCATATGTGCGCCATGTCAGGTACCCTGAACCCTGTCCCGGTCCCGACACTGATGATTTCCCCTTGTCTGAGAAGTTTCTCTCTGCTAAATAATCAATGACTGCTAGCCAGATTTGTGGTCATTTACATCATCATCTCCAACGGCCTACTACTAGCTAACGGCTCGTGTGTGTACAGACGCTTCCTCTTCAATTGTAGATAAGCTAACCTTTGTCCCGTTGCACTAAGGACTCTCGGAAATGGCAGTAAATATTACACTGCCTGCATCTCAAGCTTAATTCCGATATAATTTACGCTGTGATTTTCCTCGCGTTATTTTTGGCGTCTACCGGGACCTGAATCACTGTAACATTACATTACCTTTTTTTTTTTCTTTTCTTCGTTTCTTCCTTGTTCCCCTCCCCCTCCCCAGTCATTCATATAGTTAATTGTTGTGCGGGCAGCTGCTTCAATCCCGACAAGGGCCTAGACAAAGTCCGCTTTCTTTCCTTAATTGTCACAGATCGGAGCCCCTCTCTTCAGGTTATTACTGGTCTTACTTTATGGCCTCTGTTCTCTCGCATTCTTTTCTTTCCTTTTATTTTCTCTCTCTTCCTTTTGAAAAATCTTGTTCTGTCTCCTTTCGTGATTTTCTTTCTTTTTTCTCTTGCCATCATTCTTGAACACAACTTTGTCAGGCAGAACTTCTAATTTATCCCGTTGTGCATCGTGGCAAATCTGGTCACCCTAATCTCACGTCCTTTTGTCGGCACCTCGATTCCTACTCTCCTTTTGTTGTTACGAGCTCGATTCACAAAGGCCTCAGCAGCTCTAATTCTAACAAACAAAAAAAAAAAAAAGCCCATCCCGCTTTCTTCATCCCTAATTGCTTTGAAGATTGCCTTGAAGCTCCTCTTATATTAGCTTCGTCATCGTCACTAGCACCATTAAATATCCCTTTCGACTTTCATCACAAGGTCTCTTTTTTCTTTTTTTTTTTTCTCTCAACTACGTCTGCACGTATCCTTCCCTGACAAAGCGTCCCTCGCTCTCAATAATACTATTCCCCCTCCGAACTTGTACGGCCTTTTTACAACATAACGACTCATCTGTATACTGAAGAATCAAGTTCAACCCGAAAAAAGACTAGAAACCGATTAATCTCTGGGAATCCATCCTTGTTTCAGTCATATTGCATCTTTGCGTCTCATACAGTCCCACCCCGGCTGAAGTCCTCAAAAAACTTGTTTCCAAACTGAGGCCCGGAACTTATCCTTCCTAATCACACCTATCAATTTAAATACCGATATCACTGTTGTATTTTCGCCCGTAACCTCGTTTGTTGATAACATCCGCCCTCGATAACCATAGCCTTGTAACCGATACCACCGCATAATCCTCCGTACAGCAGCAACAATCTCCCGAACAATGGTCTCTGAAAAGCCTACCGTCCTCATTATTGGTGGTCTCGGCTATATTGGCCGTTTCCTTGCCCAGTACATTCATAATAACGAACTTGCCTCTGATGTCAGAGTAGTCGACAAGGTCCTGCCGCAGCTGGCTTGGTTGGCTCCTGAGTTTGAGGCCGCTTGTTCTGGCGACAAGTTTGTCCAGGCCGATGCAAGTAAAGAGGGTACGTTTGGCTTTCTTCTGATACACACTATTCTCACGTGACGCTTGAGGTGTCTGTAGAATCATATTGCTAACTTGTATTTTACCCTTCGATAGCTTCTTTTGCCAAAGTATTTGATCGTGCCGATGGCAAAACTTGGGATTATGTTTTTAATTGTGGTGGTGAGACAAGATATTCGCAGGAAGATGAGGTGTACAAGCTGAGATCGCTGGCTTTGTCAGTAGCTCTTGGCAAGGAGTCTGCCAAGCGTGGTGTCAAGGTGTTCGTCGAGCTCAGCACTGGGCAGGTCTATAAGCCGGACTCTTCGCCGAGTAAAGAAGACTACAAGCTTAAGCCCTGGAGTAGAATTGCTGTCTTCAAACAGCAGGCCGAAGAGGAGCTCTCCAAGATCCCTGGGTAAGTTGACTTCGCATTAAAGGCAGCTTATTGAAGCTTCATTGTCATCAACATTTGATAGTAACCCTTAACCCTTAACAGTCTGAATCTTGTCATTGTCCGTCTCGCCAACGTCTACGGTCCTTATGCTTCTCAATGGGTTGCCACTGCTCTGTGCATGGCCCGCGTATACAAACACCTCAACACGGAGATGAAGTGGTTGTGGGGAAAGGACCTGCGCACTAACACTGTTCACATTGATGATGTCACTCGGGCTCTGTGGACCATTGCACAATGGTATAGCAACGGGCACGCTAACTGGGATGCTGCCTCCATGGGTGAGGTCCCCATCTTCAACGTGGTCGACAAAGGTGCCACCAACCAGGGTACAATGGCCAATATTGTTGGACAAATCTTTGGTATTGAGACGGGCTTTCAGGGTACTATTATTAGCACGTTTGCTCGCCTCAATATGGAGAGTGTTGTCGACGATATCAACGACGAGCTGTTGGCTCCTTGGGCGAATCTAGTGCAGGAGGCGGGCATCACCAGACCGGGCCCTCTGTCACCGTTTATGGAACAGGAACTTCTCAAAGATACGGATCTGAGCATGGACGGTTCCCGCCTAGAGCAAGTGACAGGGTTCAAGTACGATAAGCCGCAGTTGACAAAGGAGCTAGTGGAAGATGTGATTGAGAGTTACAAGCGGATGAACTGGTGGCCGTAAAGGGCGTTTTGGAGGGAGGAGGCGGATGTCGGCGTTTGCGCACCTATGTTGTTTAACCGCAATAATACCCAGTGGCTTCAGTTGGTGCTTGCCATTATTATATAGTTGGCCATTGTTTTAATAACGTGTTTTTGTACGTTGGTGGCTGGTGGAGAAGGGCTCTGTTTAGGGCTACTGCTGGCAGATTTTCTTGATACCTCTCTTCTTTTTCGCCGACACAAACATCTGAGGTTGTTGGAGTCAGATAAGTGTAAAAATCTTGGATACGTTATTTCTTTTTATTATTAGTCACAAATGATGAAAATAATTCTTCTTCTTCCCAGTCGCAGTGGTGTCTTTTATTGGTAATAGCATAAAATTATATCTTTATTGAATCATTAACAGTATAAAAACTAGGTTTTTACAATTTCAAGTACAAGTAGCCAAGATTTGGTACTTGCTGCCTTCGCCAACAGCATAGTTCAGCGCATGGTTCTCTTCCTCTTCCTCTTCACTAACACCAACCCCGTCATCATTCCCCAGGAACGGCCTCAACTGGGTATCCTTAGCTAGCTTGGCAAAATACTCCTCAATCGCTAACCCAATCCGCTCCGTCGCAATCTTGATCCCACCTAAGTTCGGACTCGCTGGGCCAATCTTCAACGACGCCAACTTGCCTGTCACAAACAACGGGACGTCGTCGTTCCACATGAGGTCTTCCGTGACACAGGGAAACCCGCCCATTTCTTCAATGGGGTAATCCTTGATCATTCGCTGGAGATATGGGAGTGTTCGGAAGTCAGTGTCGATGCCCGTGGCGAAGTAGATGTAGTCCATCGGCGGCAAGGGCTCCGCTGTCGGCGGCTCCGTCTTGACCCTCCACACGGGCCGTTGCACATCCTTGTCAAAGATGGCTTCGGATAACTTGGTGAAGGTATGAAGAGAAACTTGCCCCTTGTTAATGAAACCCTTAAGCTTCTTGTGGTAATAAGGAGTAATACTTCCGCCTTCGCGGGCTTCGTGGAAGATTTTCAAGCGCTCGACATCACTGTCGGCGGACCAGAAGCGGGCTTGCTCTGAGTTTCTGTACTTACCCATCCAAGAGAGGTCAACGTCAAAGTATTTGATCTTGACTCCTGAACGCATGAGGAGGTAGACTTTGGATACTCCGTGGCGGAGAGCTACATCGGTGATTTGTACCGAGGTTAGTCCGCCACCGATTATGAGTAGGTTGGTCCGGTGACCGGCGGCGATCCGCTCGGCGAGCATGGGCTCGGGGATCTTGGTGATGTTAAAGGTGTGGCAGGCTTGCGGGAGGGGTTCGCAGTTCATGGTACCATCGGGGTGGAAGGTTGGCTGAGGTGAGAGAACAGGGATGCGCGGGATGCGCGGGGCATTTGCGGGGCCGACGGCGAGGGCGACGGTGCGAGCGTAGTGGGTGGCTTTGTTAGTAGTGATGGTGAAGAGGGGTTCGTCGGCGATGGAGACAGAAGGGACGGGGGAGTATTTGAGGTCAAGAAGGGTTTCATGGCGGAGAAGGGAGGAGGAAGCAAGGCGGTAGCGATCACGGATGGAATGGCAGTGGTCGGTGAAGAGGGGAAGAGATGGTGTGTAGTAGTCGGCGTGGTCACGGCGGTTGATGAGGACTTTGGGTTTTCCGTCTTGGCTGTTGCAGGTGGAATCAGTGTTAGTGGATGGTGGGTCTGAAACGGATGAGTGGAGGTGACTTACATGCCACCGCGGCGGGTGGACCGCTTCTTCTTGTGGTGCTTCGGGATTTCTTGCCCGATGCATCCCTGGATATCAAACAACTCCTTCTCCCTCCCCTTCTCCCAAGCAAACGCCAACAACCCATCGCGCTCCCGCGGATCCACATGCCACGGCAACGGACTCCGTAAATGGCTAATCTCGTACGCGCCAAACAGCCTTTTCCACCGCCCCAACCAGTTGACCCCCTGGGCATCCGCGTCGACAATAAGCATCTTGTAGCCTGGGAGGGCATCCGAGTGGGGGGCTCGCGGGGTCTCGCGGCCGGTGTGGACGGATTTGAGGGAGACGTGGCGGCCGTGGCGGCGG
>JABFIG010000284.1:0-21346 GCA_017139545.1 Ambrosiella cleistominuta | reverse complement strand
TAGAGGTCAGGGAAATCCAGATAAAATGTAGTTATATTCCATTTGGTTTCTTCTATTTCCCAACTAATTTTTATAATTTTTTATATTGTCATAGTTATATAACCATTCCTGATATTATTACTATATATACTCTATATAAGAGCAGTGCCGTTGTATTGCTTACACATGGAGGACTTGAAGGTTTGATGTTAGAAGTACCTCAAAAAGTACTCTGGGGGGTACCTGGTCAAAAAGTAAAAACAGATCACACTAAAAAGCGGCATTACACAAAAAGTGGTGGTTTTTTAGCAGGCCTCGTGCCACGGCTCTGGGTGGGAAAACCCCACACTTGAAAACAAACCCCCGGAACCGGCCAAAGCGTTCGGCTCGACATCAAGTCAGGTCCTGCCAGAAAAGCTAAGAGGCAAGAGGGATCGGGGACTTTGACAAGAAGAAGAAGAAGAAGAAGAAGAAGAAGAAAAAAAGGAAAATTAATAAGATGCTAAGAAAAGAAATGAATGAATGAATGAATAAGAAAGAAAGACAAGGAGGAAAAGGAGAGATTCGTCGGGTTTTGAGACTTGATCAGGAAAACATTCTCTAGAAAGGGTCTCGTTTCTCTCTTTTTGTTTCTTTTTTTCCTTTTTTCCCCCCTTGTTTTCTTTAAGGCAGCCTAGATGCTCCTTGTCAACTCTCATCACATCTCAATCTCATTCGTAGCCACACACACAGAGAGAGAATCTCATTCTTTCTTATATATGTACATATAACCACTCTTTACCCGTCAACTAGCCCAACAAACCTAGACTATTCTACCCAATCTGATCTAATACATCGCATTGCCTCTTTATGTATTTCCTTGCTTACATATATAGGTAATAATCTCAAATAATCTTTTCTTTTCTTTTTTTTTTTTCGTTGTTAAGAACAAGACTATTATTTACCCACATCCATTTCCTCTCCTCTCCTCACCTCCTCCAGGCCTGTGCCTCGGCCCGCCGCAGCGATCTATCGGCTGGCTCCAAGGGCGAGGACAAGGTTACTTGTCCCTGTCTGTCTGTCTCGTCGGCTTTGTTTTTATTTTTATTTTTATTTTATTTTTATCCATCTATTCATTCCTCTTTGTATCACCATCACGATAAGCACTTTATCAATCAATCGACCAATCCATTGTGTATCTACGGGATCCACATTCGTCTGGGTTCCAACGGTAATGGCAATTGCTAGATTCAATACATCTACAATACAACGACAGCAACTGTCCGGTCCTGCCCTGCCCTGCCCTGCCCTTTTATAAATCTTGTCTTTGTGAGGGGATCGCCCATCCGTGACCCTTTTTTTTTCTCCATCTGACGAACCAACCAAACAATTAATTTTGAACTGCAACTTGACGACCCGGTATTCCGGGACATTACCCTGTCATATTACATCATTGCCATTGATTTTAAAAAAGAGAGGGTAACCAAAAAATAAAAGGCAAGACATCATTTTCATCTTGTGTTGTTGCCGTTGTTGGGTTGGCGGACTGGTTCGGATCGGTACTCGCGAGACTCGTCAATATTCCCGTCTTTCTTCCTGCGTCTGGCCCTAGCAGTGGGCGTCTTTTATCTCGACCGAGTTTGTCAGTCTGCGTGTTGTTAGTATTGGGGGTTTACTTAAGCTTGTAAAAAAAAAGGGAAAAGAAAATAAAGGGAGAAGAGGAATGTCGTCGGTTGCCGGATCGTCGCCGGGTGCGACTTCGAGTAGGGGGACGAGGGTTTCACAGAGGGCGTCGAGGTCATGTACTGGTGAGTTTCTCATCTATTCCCCCCCCCCCCCCCCCCCTCGTGAGTGACTGATGCAGAGATCGTGTGTGCCTTGGCGTCATGATTCTATAGTTGAGTGGCGGATGCTCTGGTGTGGGGGGATCACAGCCTGTCTGTCTGTGTGTATATATATGTGTGTAACATGTCTCGAATGTCTCCGTTCCGACTAGCCTTTCTCAATACATCAAATGCACAGAACACTGCTTATGGATTCTTTACTGACAAATACCAGAATGCAAACGACGCAAGATCCGCTGCGACAAGACGGTCCCTTGCAGCCAGTGTCTCAAAGCCAAAGCTCCCGAACGCTGCCGCGTCGAGACTGTCGAGCTAACCACCAAGTACACCAAATCCCGCCAGGAAATCGAATTCCTCCACCAACTACAGGAGTCGCTGTCCGCCTCCTCCCTAATTGAGGCCCATGAACTCATCACGAGGCGCCTGATGCTGCTGGAAACAGGGCAGGATGTCAATCAGGCGGCGAGGCAGCGGTTGCCGTATCATCGGGAGAACATGGAGACGTTTCAGGATGTGCTGAATGACCAGCCGGATGACTCGTTTAATAATGCCATGTCGTTGATGAGGTTGGGCCGGGGGTATCCGGAGAGGAATCCAAGTAGCACGGCAGTGTCTGGATACGGAATGGGGATGGGGGGGATGGGGATGGGGTCGGAGTCGGAGTCGCATGATCATATTCATCAGTATTTGAGGAAGGTACTGCCCGAGGAGCAGCTGTGTACCAAGATGGTGACGTACTATTTGAAGCATCTTAGTTGGCATCATCCAGTGCTGCATCACGTGCAGTTTCTGATAGAGTACGAGAGGTTCTGGACGCTGAGGGAGTTGCCGTCGCCGCAGTGGCCGGCGGTGCTCCTGGCTGTGTTGGCTGCGGCGGCGTATAATTTGCCGGCGAGGGAATGTGAAGGGCTCATTGACCCCAATGCCCTCGTTGAAAAGGGACGAGACTTTTACCAAAGCATGATGGTCGTTCTCAACGACACAGACTACATGTACACTCACCACAGTAAGTTTCTTCTTCTCTCACTTGTAGCTCTGATTCAAGCACTCACACTTTTCTACCGTAGTCCACTCCCTCCAGGCTATCATAATTTCATGCATGGTCGCCCACCCCTACGGACAATCCGTCCGCCAAATGGTCCTTATCAGCTCCGGCCTCCGTATCGCCCAATGCCTCGGGCTTGCCGCCCTGCCCGCCATCAGCCCGCACACGTATCCCGACGGCACCTTTGACTCGACTGGGCGGATCGAGGAGCAGATTCAACGGAGGATCTGGTGGCAGTTTTTGGTGCAGGATTATTTCTTGGTGCCGATGGCAGGGAGCTATGGGGTGAGTCCGTATCATTTTACGACGCCGATGCCGATGAATTGTTATGATGAGGATATGGTGGAGCAGCATGTTTCGGTGCCGACGATAAATTCGTACTGTATAAATCTGTCCAAGAGTAAGTTTATTTTTTCCTGTTATCAAATTTCCTCAGGTCATTACTAATCCTTGAAATGTAGTGGCCCTCCTGATGCCCCAGCTTGTCGATGGCCTCCGGTCGCCTCCCGCCAAGAGCCGCGAAGCCCAGTATCGCCACGTTCAGACCATTGACGCCAAGATGCGCCGGCTAATGAGCGACCTGCCGCCATTTCTCCGCCCGGAAACCCCCGTCGAGTCCAACTGGCCGGTGTGGATCGAATGGGCCCGGAGCGCCCTCACCATCAGTGCCGCCGACAAGGTAACGTGCTTTCTTTTCTATCTTGAGAAAAATGATCTATCCCCACTTTTTTTTTCCAATTTTCACTTCTTTCCTTTTTCGACTAACACACTCATAGATCATCATGATCCACCGCTCCTTCCTCATCAAATCCTTCCAGGACCCTAAGACCTACGACTTCACCCGCCGCACCTGTGTCTCGGCTGCCCTGACCATCCTCAACGAGTTCCACCGCATTAAAAACAACGACGTCGTCCGCCTCTGGATCATTCCAACCTTTACCGTCTCCGCGGCCATCGTCATCGCCCTCGACATTGTCTACCGGCAGAAAAACGGCCAGTCGATTGAATCCAAGCACCGCGAGCTGCTCGACGAGACGTTGGATTCCCTGGATGACTTGTCGGTGCATGACGAGAATGTGCATAAGGGGGTGTTACGGATTCGGGTAATGATGAGCTCGCAGGCGGGGTCAGTGAGTCCGCATTCGTGGAGTGGGGAGAGGGGGGTGCCGATGGATGTGGCGAATGTTATGAGTATGATGCCTGAGGAGCCGTGGGCGGTGATGGCGAATGTCCCGGCTGTGCAGCAGCAGCAGCCACAGCAGCAACAACAACACCACCAGATGCCAGTGCAAGCACAGGGTATTCCCGGGATGACGCAGATGGGGATGCCCGGGATGACGATGCTGATGTCACCGGGAGTGCCCGTGGCGGGAAGGCATGGGGTACCACATGTTACGCAGATGCCGATGCACGGAATGCTAGGGGTATCAACAGTACAGGGTGTTCCAAATGTGCAGGGGTTGGCAGGAATGCCGGGGGTTGTCCCGGGGGGAATGATGGGGGGAGTAGGCAGTAGTGGTGGGGGGATGTCAGGGTTTGTCAAGATGGAATAGAGGGTAGGGGGGACAGCATAAGTTGGTGGGATTAGGCTGGGATGATAGATTATAGGATAACTACAGTGACTTATGATGGCAAGAATACAGATTACGTTTTAAGTTTAAGCAGCACAGATGGTTGAAGTTGTGGATGGAGCATATGTGCACTGTGCCAGTAGCAGGTAATATAGAGTGCATTAGGTCAGTGTGATGATGAATATTAGATACTGTGTAAGTTGGTTGCTGACTAAGCATTTATTATAATCCTTGTTATACAATTAGCCTTGATTGAATATGTGTAACTATGTGTAACATTCGACATATATTGAATTCTATAGCAAAGCCGAACAGACATTCATAGCAATAAAAAAGCCGAAAAAGAAGGTTGACTATAATAAGTCTTGAATTTATAACTCAAATTCCTGGCCATTAAGGAACATATGCTTGGACAGGAACTAGGGTTGTATATCCAGAGGTCTTCCATAAGAATACCCATTAGTCAACACCATTGCTATAAGTTGCCCTTCCGAGAATTGTTGATTCACGTATGTTGAATTACTGTAAAAACAGCACATATATAATGCCATATTGTAACAGTTACGACTATTTAAGCAGGTTGCAATAAGTTTGTGATAAATCTGAAGAAACCACTTTATCAGACCTCTAGAAGAAAATAATTTTCATACGAAAATATTTCATGTTGCTACAATTAAGTTATGATAAAACTATATATCTGCTCTTGCGTTATGCAGTGGAATTATTTCACAATTGCTTAGTCTCATTATAGATTTATATTCTGGAGTTATAAATAGGACTTCAAAATAGATGGTATCCCCACTTCAAATCATCCCAATTCTTGATAAAGCTATAATTCAACAGTAACTTGAGATTAAAGGGAATGGAAAATCTACTCTAAATTAGAATTGGCTATATGTATATGTCTGCCTTTTCATTTTTCTTTTTAACAAGATCTCTAGGAGGTACATTTATTTGAAGTTGACTCTAGATTCATAGCCAAGAGATGTCTAAAGGCTCTAGATTCAAAGTCAATTTTGGATAGATGACCAGTAATAAAATACAAAAGCCAAATAGTTAGAGATATAGCTAGTTATTCATTGCTATGAGTATCCAGCAATCAGAAGTAGATATACGTGAGTTTTGTTAATAGACCAAATCAATCATGAAATTTATCTCAAGATTTGCGGCCTATTTATGTATATATATATATATGAAAGTACTGCATTATCTACCGTAGCAATGCCAGCCCCAAGTAGCAGTCACTTGCAACATCTCCTCTTACATTTCTCTAGACTTAAATATTTCAAGGCAAACACATCATGCCTTCCGGGAAGAATCGTTTGTACATTGCTTTGTATGCTCGCGGAGGGGCGCCGACCATGCCCGGCCTAGAAGACAAATTGATTACCCCAAAATCTCAAGTTTTCCCTCACTGATCTAATGCTGTAAAGGTATCATTGGGTCTTGATATTCGGGCCCAGGTCTGAATCAGAGATGAGCTCGGGGTATTGCTTCCATGCCAAAGAAATATTGAAACACTATGGCAACCCGCCCGTGGAACATTCGGTATGTCAATATGAGGAAGTGGAAATTCGCATGGCGCCAACGTCTATGCTACTCGTTTGTATCGTGGTGGGCAAGTTCAAAAAGATGGAACGACTCTGGTTGATCTTTCAGGACACGCCACTCTAACCGGAAATTCCGGGTTGGAATTGCATCGAATGGGTTGAGGTATTACTAGCTGAAATTCAGGATGGCAGGACGTTGAGAACATCTGTCAGAAGGTGAGCGGATGTGAGGAACATGGTGATGTGGTATGTCGAGAGGAAGAAGGCAGCTCATCGCTTTGATGGGGAAGGATCCTATGACACGAATCATGCCCCGACTTGGGATATGCTGGAGGGAGTGGAGTTGATGTTGTAATGACAGTTGTCCAGGATTGAATGTTGCCTATAAGGTTGGAAAACACCATAATATTTTTTCCTAATATTTTCTATTTACAGTTCATATCCAATGGGCTCTAAGAACTTTTCTACCTCTTCTGCTCAGAATTTACTGCGAGAATTTACATACTTGGCATATGTGTACTCCCAATATTCTGGAAACTATCCTGCTGTCTTCCAGTCCACAATGCCCGCCACACCATTTCCTTCAACCAAAATGTTTAAACTGCTGAGATCACCATGAATCAGAAAAACCCGACCATTATTTACCTGATGATGTCTATAGAACTCAAAGAGTTTGTGTACCTAGTAAGGCAGCCCCGCATAGCTAATATATATGTCTACACCATTTGCAAGAGCCTTATGGAAAGCACGCGTCGTAGGAAATGTTTCCCACAGCAGATTGGATGATAGGCGACAGTCGACAAATTGCCCGCTGTCGACACTACCGATACGCACGCTGTCGGGAGGGAGAACAGAGCGCAATTCGCTAACCATCCGACTGAGCTGGGCGAGAGCTATCGATTTCGAGTCTTCGCTACAACTCCTCCAACAATACCATGCCTACTTGCCGTTCATCTTTCTCATAACAGTATAATTAGCACTTTTATAGACAAAGTCACAGTACACCTTGGGCAGGGGAATCAAAGTATTTTGGGCGACAAACTGCATGGCGTAGGCTTCGGCTAAGCTCGCAGCTGGTTTTACCTTGAAGCATATATTGAATACGGACAGCAAACTAGGAGAGGGATTCAATAACCATATTAGGTACTTATTGGTCTTTGCTGCAACCAAGAGGATACCGAGCAGCCGAGTAATAACCCCGGTGTTGATGGGCTCAGGAGTTGACGGAATATCGGTGATCGTCGTAGGCAGAGGACATGGGTTTTAAGCCATCTCTATCTTTATTGCACTAATAAAGTAATAAAAAAAAAACAGGAAAAAAACCCCAAGATTTTAAAGACAGGTAAATATTATTATTTGGTTGAAATAATTTCCATCTTGAATGGTCTTGGCTAGTAGCGAGACTTGTACTCCCACGAAAAATTAAATAAGGCTGAGGACATAATCCTTGGTATACTGGGCAAGTCTAGGGTTAAATAGCAGACTGTTATTCAAGACTTCAAGGCTGACCTTTATTTTCCTCGCCAGTTTTTTTCTGGTTACTTTTTTTTTTTTAAAAAAAAAAGCTACAAAAGTTGACCAAATCCAACAATTCTCAGATCTCTAAGTACACACAATAACATCACCCCCAAATGACATCACTATCTTCTCTTCTTGTCCTACCGCCCCCTCCGACACCCCGGGACCGACAAATCATGAGCGTCTATTACACACCCTCTCTCACCGCTACCCTTCAAGACCTATCTTCTATAACCCCTCCAAACTCACCTCCGCCTATCCTAACCATCATCTTCCCTGCCGCCATCCTCCGCGGCCCCACCTACGGCGCCAAGCAACTCAACTGGTCCACCACCCAGACACTCCTGACCCACCTCTACTCGATCATCGCCGAGATCTCCGCTCGAGAAAATCTAAACGTGGACGTCCGGATTGTCCCTGTTGACTACGCTGCCGACATTGCGCATCCTGCCGAGACAGAGCGGGAGTGGTCTTTTCGACCGTGCGGGGTCATCGTGGGGGACCTGCGGCAGTTTGTGTGGAGTTTCTTTCCGTGGGGGCGCATTTACAAAGTGATGAGCGAGATGGGGAATCGGGTGTTTGGGGATTTCCTGCAAGAAGTAGAGAAGGGATATCGGTTGAAGCATAAGGATATTATCGAAATGCCGGGGGGATTAGGATTAAGTTTGGCGGGGGGAACAGAGGTATGGGGACAGCAAGATGGAAGGAATTTCGCGGTGGTGTGTATCGGGGGGACGTTTGACCATTTGCATGTAGGGCACAAGTTGTTGTTGACAGCGGGGGCGATGCTAGTGAGGGTGGAAGATAAGGCGGTGGGCGAGCTAGTGATTGGGGTGACGGCGGACGACAAATTGCGGAACAAAAAGTTTGCAGAGCTGATTGAGCCGTGGGATGTCCGGGCAACCAAGGTGTTAGAATTCCTGGCAAGTCTCCTGGATATGCAGGTGGACCGAGGAGGGAAAGGGAAAGCCAAGAGTCCGTATCCGGTGGAGAAAGTGGAGGGGAAGATTACGGGGGTGTTCCGGGGTGGTCTGGTTAAGGTTCGGATTGTGGCGATTTACGATGGGTTTGGGCCGACGGTTACGGAGGAAGGTATGGATGCATTGGTGGTTAGTGGAGAGACGAGGGAGGGTGGTCGGGCGGTGAATGCAAGGAGGCGGGAGATGGGGTGGAGGGAGATGGAGCTGTATGAGGTGGATGTTTTAGAGGCGGGGGAGACGGAGGGGGAAGTGAGGGAAGGGTATGAGGGGAAGATTTCTAGTACGGCGATTCGGGAGGGGATTGCGAGGGCGAGGGAGGAAGATGAAGAGAAGAGGGAGTCTTAATGGCTGTTTGGATTTTACAGTCATGTTTTGTTTTACTAATTAGGGATATATCTTGTTGCTCCGTATCATGAGACCTGTGACCTCATCACCCAACGACAAACGTCTCTTTCTATGCTGAACGCAGCGTCTTTGTGGTCTCCCGAAAGTACCCCATATATCACTATATCACCATTTTGGAGCAAAAAGATCCCACCGAACGCTAAATCATCACCACTCCACCCACGGACCGCATTGCGATCTATATAGAAAAGAAACAAGAATGGCCTTTTGCAAGCTAGTGGAACGAGGGGTTGGAGAACAATACTAAGTGAGGGCATAAGAACAATGGGATGGGATTAGAGACGGACGGGAGGTAGGGGGGTCGAATAAGGTGGAGGAATCGGAGTTAGTGGTTGTGCCAAGTGAGACATGAGATGTTGAGTGGAATGAAGTGAAATGAATGATGAAGAAAAAAGAAGAAAAGAAAAAGAACAATGGTTAGCGAAGGGCATTCAGCAATGGAACGGTGGTGGTGGCTATTGTAAGACAAGTCATTTTTTCCTTCCATTGGGCCCCGATGCCAGCTAGAATGAGCTTCTAGCACCAAAATCACAATACTGAGACTGCGACTAAGACTGTTAGATATCAGCAAATATCAGCTGTACACGCTTCTGCCCGTTACTCATCCATCCCTCCTTCTCAAACGTGATCGGCGCTGTGTGGCTTGCATCAATAAGATGTAGCCCTCCAGAAAGCCCTCTCGCTTCTGCCAGACACTAAGTATATAGCTAAACAGACAACATCAATAACCAGTCCCATTTATCTGGCACCTCTTCGTGGCTTACCGGAGGCCTTCTGTATCGGCGCTTATAGTGACAGTGACAGACAATCAAAAGCAATAATGATGATACTCACCGCGGTCACTCACCTGGCCTGGCTTCTCTTGACGTGACCTATTCCGTTGACCGCCAACAGTCAATAGACTTCCATCGTCATAATCCTATCCTGCTATTCTCACGGCAAGCTGAGATGGGACGTCACTCAAAAGACAAAAAAAAAGGACGTCAGGTGGGTCTGAGCTCCGAGTGAGTGGGAATAGGCAATTTCCAGAATGAGAAGGGAAAATACTTACGTGCGTACATGGGTTTTAGGCATGTAGAAGTCCCTTCTAGATTTGGAGAGTGGATCATGATAATAATTCACGATAATGATGATAGATCATGGGTGGATACTGGATAAATGAATGATTGTATAGAGAGGGTGTCCAAGGTTGGATTGGGATGTGGGGTCGCGGTGGTTGCGGCGGTCATAAGGCATCGAATAGAAGTATGAGAGAGACTGTCAGAAAGCTCTTATTATCATCATCTTTATATATACATTTCCACCATGCTGGTACACTCGTTAGCATTGTTAGTGGTGCCCACCATCGTCACTGGTGTGGTCGTCATCAGGCCTAGGGCCGAAAACTTGACTTCTCTGCCCAAGAGATATATTCTTGAGTATACCGAGGGTATGTATCTGCGTCTTTCATATTCACAGACTCTTTGATTCTGACCTGTTTCATATAGTCAGCCTCCGCCAACTCCGAAGCTCACCTCTCAGTGTCCTCTTCCATCACCCTCATTGAACCCTTCAACTACACTCTGCTCAAGGGGGCAACTGTCTCATCGTCTGATTCTATTAATGAGATCCGCTCTCTTCTCTTTATCTCCAATGTCTGACTGGATGAGCCTATCAAGACGAAACTCTCGACCCCTTCCTTGTTTCTTTATTGCTGCACTCTTCTGAATACTGTTATTCCTGAGAACTACACAAATATCCATCTCGTTGACACCAATGTCCAAGCTCTCTACGACCGCGGCATCCGCGGCCAAGGCGTCAAGTTCGCCACATTGAAAATTGAAATCAACTATAGACACTTTACTCTAGGCGGCGGCTTTAGCTCCGGATTCAAGGTTGTCGGAAGCTATGATTTTGTTAATGATGACGATGACCCGCTGAGTATTGGCCCCAAAAATTACGGTGACTACGGCACACAAATAGCTAGAGTTGCTGTCAGAGAGACTTATTGGTACTCTGGCATAGCCCTGGGAGTCAAATTTTGGGCCTATAGATTCAGTAATTCCTCCTGGTTGCTGCGTGTGATGGCATTGGCATTCAATAATGGAATAAGTTGGCATCATGGTGCAGCATTCCGATAGAGGAGAACCCAATACTAACACAAAAATGAACAGGCTGATGTTATTACCACTTCGTATTATGTGCCTGACCCAGCCATTATTATTATGAGTGACAAACTGGCGAACGAAATTGTATTTGTGACTACCAGTGCAAACAACACGGGCGAAATTGTGAGTTTGATGCAATCCACTAGTGCTTATGGAAGTTCTAGTATAGGTGCCACGGAACTTGCTGCTTTCCGTGCTACGGTTGAAATCACCATTTGCAATGAGACGGGCATCGTCGCTTTGATCCACATGGGTTTTGTACCCGATGAGGATACCGAAGTTGTTCCCGTCGACTCGCTGGTCAACTATACCACGGCTGCTGATGCTTATGTGCCGTTTTCTGACGCTGCGCCGTAGCTGGGGGACAAGATAGTGCTGTTAAAGAGAAACAACTGTGCCTTTACCACCAAACAGGTAAGCCTGGAATCGCTAAAGCCTGCGTATCTGCTGGTATATAACAATATTGACACACCCTCGTATGATATCGAATCCGACAGAACCAGTATTCCATCCGGGCTGATTGAGTACGAAACTGGCGAGGCTATTCTCGATGCTTACAATTTAGATGTTTGAGTGACGGCACGCAATGCCGGCAATCTGTTTGCTGTGTATAACAACAATGATGTCGTAGGAGTGCCAACTTATTTCACTACGTGGGGTCTCAATGACGATTTGGGACTCAAGGTTGACGTCGGTGCTCCTGGTGAAAACATCTTGAGTACAGCTGCCAATAATAGTTGGCTTACAGTGCAAGGTACTTCCTTTTCATGGCCAATTATTGCCAGAGTTGCTGTCCTGTATATCTCCGAGCATGGCAGCCGCGAAAAGTACGGCAAGGTCCTTGCCAAGAAGCTGAAGCGCTGGATCATTGCCACTGCCCGGGAAGCTTCGTGGTCCGGTTTCGACATGGATCTGCCGGCGTTAATCCCTGCTGTTGGCTCAGGTATCGTGGATGGAGTGGCTGTCTTGGATACGAAAACAGAGCTGGAGTACTAAGACTTTACCTTGAACGACACTGTCAACTTCCAGAGCATTTATAAGTTGATGCCGATTAATACTGCAAAAGAACCGGCCACATACAAGTTTTCGGTTCGGCCAGCGGTTGGATTCGACACACTGACGAACCTTGACTCAGCACCAAGAGTCAAGGGCCTTTCAGACCTGGTGCCTCTTTCTTTAGAGTCAACTGTGCATCTGCCTGGTGACATCACTGTGGCTGCGGGGAAATCCAAGACGGTTTCTTTCACTTTCGAGAACCCCAAGGATTTGCCGTGGAACCACTCAGCTCTGCCTATCTACAGTAGCCGTATTGTTGTGTCCTCTTCCATCAGCGAAACTCTTAGTATGCCGTACCTTGGTGCTGGCGGTAGTCTTGCCAAGGCTTTCTCCAAGGGCATCTTCGCGGCCGACTCGGTCTCATTAACCATTGGGTCTACTGACAATGAAAAAAAAAACATATTTTCCTTTGACTGGAAAGCATCCAACTACGCCGTAGTGTCGTCAGTTCTCAACTGTAACACCAAAGAGTTGCGCCTCGATGTTTATTCTTCCAACTATTCAGAGCGCCAATTCCGGTATCCGCCTGTGGTTGAGGATCACGAATGTATTGGCTCTATTATGACTTACCCGCAGTAGGAATCAAGCAAGAATGCTGAGGAGGAGGGACCAGATGTAGATGAAGCCGAGGTCCTTCCATTGTATGAGCTTCCCCGGGATTTGTCGAATCCTATTGCAGAGGCATCTACCGAGAATGGCTTTCCGTGATTGGGGCAGTTGGGGAATGGGTCGTTTATTATGCCGGGGAATTATACGTGAGTTTTTTATGTTTTGTGACTCAGAATTTTATACCAACACATGTACCCTTAGCCTCCGCTATGCTGCTCTGAAGCCATTTGTCAATGCTAAGCTTGTCTTCGACTGGGACGTCTACGCTTTCCCCATCACTATCTCGGATTACACTCCGTTTACGTCGTCTTCCAGAAAATAATGAGGCAAGTAGTCACCCAAACTTGTCAAGAACCGAGTCCTCCGTGGCGCAATTGGCTAGCGCATCTGGCTGTTAGGGCTACACAGGGTGTTGTCAGCAATCAGGAGATTGACAGTTTAAGCCTGTCCGGGTGAGTTTTCTTTTTTTGTCTTTTCTTTCGTGTTCTGTTTGGTAACGATGTATTTCTCTATTGTCATATGTTAGTTTGCATTGTATATATATATATATATTGTTCAACACAATGGGTGTCTTTTCCGTCTGTGTTCCCCCTCCTGAAAGGTGAATGTTATACAGGTTACCAGCTGTATGTACATCAAAAGGAACATCCTTTTGAGATTATCGACGATATTTGCATTTTGATGGGTCGAGGCCGTCGATAGTTACCACCGAGGAGTCCAGCTCGGGGTGAGGTCTCCTATGACCTTCCCAAAACATGCCGCTGGGCCGGAACGTTAGGCAGGTCAATGATGTATGGGGATCTGGATGATGATTGGCATCAGGTGATATAAGGAAGAAAATGGATGTTTTGGACAAGACTAAAGCAGAGGTTTTCATCTTCTTTTTACTTAAATGAAACAATGGCTTGTTTTTCGATGAGAGTTTCGAGATTATTTGACGGAGTGGTAGGGATTATCGCAGCTCTGTTGAAGTTAATGGGACTATATCCAGACAAAAGAAAGGAAAACATTAAGAAAGGTATTCCCGGATATCAAAACAATGATGCTCATCATTTTGCAGCCGAGCATGCTGGAAGATTATCAGGAGTTGTATCCTGGAGACTAATATGTAAGTTCACTTGAGACATCAATCATCAACACTATGGAACCAACAACGATACAAAAGGCCCTTTCCTTTCAATTACCATCCTACAAAGCAACCGCTCCCCATCTATCTTCACCGACCATCCTCTCCTCACAATTTCCCAACCCCGTCTTTGCCCCGCCACAAACAGTCCACTTTATCTCCCCGGCAACTCTAACCGCCCTCTCCGTCCGCTTCCTCCACCTCGAATATGAAAACAGGATCTTACGAACGAAACTGCGAAGGCGCCGAAGGAAAGGGGAATCATGGTGTTGGTGTGACCGAGTTATGGGATTGCGGAGAGGTTCAAAGGGTTTCTGTCGGAGAAGGCAGTGGGCTTGGAAGAAGTCGATCAAGATGTAGAGCAATTTGCGGTGACGTGGGAGGTTTAGGAAGTTCCAGGGGTATTAGAAAGGTGAAAGTGCCCCGGGTATCAAAGGTAATTCCGGCTTCATTAGACACATTGCACGTTGCCAGTTTCCCAGAATCTCTCTACGATGCCGCCATGGCCTTTTACTAGTTCACCGGCCTATCCATCTCCACCCAGTACGCCGACTTCTGATGGATCAACGCGCCCTTTCTTAACACGCTGTCCAAGACAATATTGACGCTGGGCAACACTAAGGTGGACGATGCAAAGGCGGTGTTGGAACTGGTTAAGGAGAGATTGGTAGGGAATTACCCGAATGAGCGGGTAGTGATTGAGGATTCGGGTGTGTTTTTGTATACGTCGGGGAGTGCGGGGTTTATGGCGGTGGTCGGGGCGGTTGGGGGGGTTACGGGGAATTTGAGAATGCGGGTTGTGTGTGTGGGGTGAGTACTTTCCTGAGGTATTGACTAAGATGGCAGCTAAAATTAACTATTGTTGATGGCAGGCTGGTGTTCTCAGAATAGATGAGCATGGTGGTCGAGATCTTCAACTGTGTCGTCACGGCCTACATATCAACGACTACCGGCATTGACAAACAGGAAGCAGACCTAGACAACGACGTTCACTTTGACCTCTTGATTATACAGATACCTACCGTCTTCCTCAACACCGCCGATATCCTCCGGCTTCACTGGCTCTCGCGAAAACACAACTACATTTTCGTCGTAAACGACACTCTCGCCACCTGCGTCAAGGTCAATGTGTTCCTCCACTGCGATGCCGTCAACAGTATTTCCAAGTCCTTCAGCGGCACCAGCAATGTCATGAGGGACACCGTCATCTTGAATCTGAATAACAGAGAGCACACGGGGCTCCTTGGGTTCACTGAGGATTCCTATGAGAATATGTGGTTCCTGCAGGATGCTTTGGTGCTTTAGGGGAACTCGAGGAATTTTCTGTCGAGGATGAGCCAGGTAGCGGAGAATTGTGAATTGCTGGTGAATATGAAGGGGTGTCCGGCGGTGACAAGGGTGTATCATCCGAGGTTGACGCCGGGGGCCGACAACTACTGGGAACTCATAACGAGTGAGGGGACATGAGGCCACGTGTTTACGGTGGAATTTTATGACGCCAAGCTAGCGGCAGCCTTTTACAACGGACTGGATACGGCCAAGGTGTGGAATTGGGGGATGACATATATGGTGGTGGCGCTGATGTTGTTGATATAGGGCATCTAAAGGAATGGGGGGCTTTGCGGAGTTTGCGTCGGTGGCAGAGAGACATGTGAGGGCTAGTGTGTGGATTGAGTATCGGATATGATTGTTGAGGAGGTTTGAGAAGGCTCTGAGGGCGGTGGAAGAATTTGAGAAGAAGAAAAGAGAAAGGGTTGGGGTTGGTGATATGTTGTGATGGTTATACAACGATCCTTTGGCGTCAAGGCGACTTCAGCAATTTAGTGATCGTCAAGTGGGAAAAACACCTTCTAGACCTTGATTTTCTGTCATGTCATTGTATCCTTCAATATCCCTCCCTTGAAAATGTCCCTCGTCCGATCCCCACCTCCCCACATCTCCCCCTCGCAAATCGGCGCCATCCTCTCTGGCATCCTTGCTCTTATCATTCTATTTCTCTGTCTTTCATGTTTCTTGATTCCCCCGCCGCATCCGCTCTATTTGTTGCTTCGAGTTTCCCCGCGAACAGAATTGACGATGAGAAGACGAGAAGAGAGACGGACATCGGCGAGAGAGGCACAAGCGATGGCAGTGCCGGTTTATTATGTACCGGTGGTTCCTCAGACGCAGCCGCAATTGGAGCAGCAACAAGAACAAGCACAACAAACACAGCCAGAACCAGTGTTGTCAGTTTTTCAGTATCGGGAGGAGCATGTTAATCGGTATCCACCCATTCGGTGATGGCACAGAAGCACTGGTGATCTAGATCCCGACCAGAAATCGTGTGGCGACAGGAATTGGCTTTTTTTATTTTTTTTTTATTTTTCTCTTTTTTAGATGGAAATTTTACTTACATCAGGGCTTTTTGTTATTTGTTCTCTTTTCTTGATTTTACTTGAAGAAATTTGATAGTTGATGGAGATCGATGGGGACAGCGGATCGTGGATTGTGAAGGTGGTCGGTATTTCAACGAAGAAGAAAACAAAATAGGAAATGCCGGTTTCCAAAGTGAGAGGGTTCTTTTGTTTAGTGGGAAGGCAGGCACATGTTATTTAGGACCAATTTCTTTTCGACTTGCCAAGCTGGTCTTGGCTTTCTCATTCTGTCCATCAAATCTGAAACTAAAAAAAATAGATATTCAATCATATAAAATCTGTTGAATCTATATTTTATCCAGTGCGGCTCAGGATACCATCATAACCATGTAAAACGCAGCTCGCAGCTCACAACACGCAGCACGCAGCACGCACATCCTCAGGCTCATGACGTAACAACCTGCCCCACTATATCTATCGCCCTTTGACGCCAGCTTGAAAATGCAGGTCCCTATGCACCCAGAAAAGCCAGACCGCCCTTGTGAGGAAGTCACAGACACAACACACTGCAGAATTTTCCCTTTTGCAAAATTTTCACGGTTTCCTATTGAGACAACATTATCAGGCTTTTAGAATTTTCTTTCCTAATAGAAACAAAAAAAAATGACTAAGAGACTAAGGATAGCCCCAATCAAGTTATTATAGCGCTGTTTTGGGAAGGCGCGGATGCATTGTTACAAGGGTGGTGGTAACTTACACAAGATTAGGCCATGGACGGTGGTGGGAAGACTAATGCGATTTTTTTTTTTGTTCTTTGGATTTTTTAATACTACGCTCACTTTTCCATTATTCAATTTCAAACTTGCTCTTCTTTTACCTACCATCGATCGCCTCTTTGTTTAAGCTATTCTCGATACCCCTTCATATCTCTCTGTACACAACACCCATAATCAGATACCTAGCCTTCTCTCACGATGTCCCCCCGTCCGGCCCCCGCCGCCGAGTCTGTCACCGACCTTATCGGCGGCACCCCACTCGTCCGCCTCAACAAGGTCCCGCAGTCCCTCGGTATCGAGGCTCAGGTTTATGCCAAGGTCGAGTTGTTCAATGCTGGTGGCTCTGTCAAGGATCGCATTGCGTTGCGGATGATTGAGGAGGCGGAGAGGCAGGGGAGGATCAAGCCTGGTGATACTTTGATTGAGCCGACTAGTGGGAATACGTAAGCTTAATGATGTAGATGGAGTCGTGAGGTGCATGGTTGCTATCAGATTGAATCTCGGGATTCACCAGGCACACTTAGCTACTTCATCATTCGCTCCTCAGCACTCTGCACACACACACTAACGCACTCTTTTTCCCCGCAGTGGCATCGGTCTTGCCCTTGTCGCCGCTATCAAAGGCTATAAAACAATCATCACCCTCCCCGAGAAAATGTCCGCCGAAAAAGTCTCCGTCCTGCGCGCCCTCAATGCCACCATCATCCGCACCCCCACCCACGCCGCTTGGGACGCCCCCGAATCGCACATTGGCGTTGCCCGCCGCCTTGAAAAAGAGCTGCCCCATGCCCACATTCTCGACCAGTACACGAACCCTGCGAACCCAGATGCCCACGAGTTTGGCACTGCCGAGGAAATTTGGGAGCAGGCCCCCGGAAAGTTGGCGGCCGTTGTGGCTGGCGCAGGTACCGGTGGTACCATTACGGGTATTGCCAAGGGTTTGAAGAAGCATGATGACAAGATCCAGATTATTGCCGCTGACCCCCACGGGTCGATTCTGGCTCTTCCCGAGTCTCTGAATGCCGAGAAGGAAAACCAGCCTTACAAGGTCGAAGGTATCGGCTACGACTTCATCCCTGATGTCCTCACTCGTGAAATCGTCGACAAGTGGTATAAGACGTCCGATTTTGAATCCTTCACTTATGCCCGTCGGTTGATCGCCGAAGAGGGTATTCTCGTTGGTGGCTCTTCGGGTTCCGCCATGCAGGCGCTCGTCGAGGCCAATAAGGATTACAAGTGGACCAAGGACGACACTGTCGTTGTTGTCTTCCCTGATTCCATTAGATCGTATCTAACCAAGTTTGCCGATGATGACTGGCTCGCCGCGAATAACTTGCTTGAGAAGAAGGAACAATCTGGGACGAAGGATATCTTCTTAGGCGCCACTGTTGCGGACCTGAGATTGAAACCCGTTACTACGATTATTGCGGATCAGAAGTGCTCTGATGCCATCGAGACCATGCGTGACAAGGGCTTCGACCAGCTGCCTGTTTTGTCTTCCAGTGGCAAGCTTGTCGGTCTGGTGACGCTGGGTAACCTTCTCTCTTACATCTCTCGGGGCCGCGCCACCCCGGAGTCTCCAGTTTCCTCGGTCATGTTCGACTTCTCACAGATTGACGAGGTTGTTACGGATCCTCGCGATGCCGCACAGCCCAAGGGGGCGGGCAAGGGGAAGAAGAAGTTTGTGGAGATTACCAAACATACCGGCTTGGGCGACCTTGAGAGGTTCCTGGAGTGGAACTCAGCGGCGATTGTCACAGAGAAGACGGAGGCGGGGTTGAAGCCGGTGGGGGTTGTCACCAAGGTGGATTTGTTGAGTTACATGGTGAGCAAGTAATGGAGGTAGACAACCAATTGTGGGGCTTTTTATGATTATGGTATTTTTCTAGAGCGGCGGCTGTGCCAGTTAATTAATATAAAAAAACAATTGATAAGATTCAGTAGTGTATATGTGGTATATGTGGTATATGTGGAGTATCAAGTTCATGATGGATGACTAAGCAGAGACAATCGAGCAATCTGACCACCATCATCCATCCCCTCTCTGACATTTCTACCTAGCCCCTCTTTCTTTTCTTTCAAACCCCAGATATCGGAGCATTTGTGATTCTTGAAATCCCCCTTTATAAAACCACCAAGTTTTCACAAGTCAAGTTTTGACTATACATTAGTCCATTAGTCGTACCGAGGCGCCGGGTCAAGCAGTGATCTTGAAAAAGTGAGCCTTATCGATAAGAGGTCACTAACCGGGATTGGATTGGATTGTAAAGAGAATTGACTTTGGCTGCCTATTTGTGCTCGATTCTCTTTTACTTTTGAAAGGGGAAGCGGCACCTGGGTATTACGGTGGTATTTGTTGTTGTTATTGTTGTCTCTCTTTTTTTTCTGAGTTTTATTTTGTTGGTTTGGGGTGGCTTTTGTCAATTACAAATTCATTTACCCGTTGGTATATATATACCCGACCGGATCCGAACAAGTGCTACAACATAACACAACACAACACAACACAACACATCACATCACAACAACATGCCCCTCCCGCGACCACCCGATAAGGGCCCCCCCGCAGGCACCGTCACCGATAATTCCGCGGCGGCTGGCTCTGTGGAGCTCAATGCGATGAACGGCGGGACATCCAATGCACTCAGCATTGTGAATACGAGCATAAATGGGAAGGTGGGCGACGGGGTTAGCAAGGCGGAGCAGCCAGAGGGGGCAGAGGATGACATTATGCAGTTGGCGAGGTTGGGGGATATCAAGAGGATGGAGAGGTTGTTTGAGGGTGGGGAGTATGATGCGACGTATGCGGATGACGAGGGGATTACACCGCTTCATGTGAGTAACAACGGTCACATGTATACTTGACTCTGGATTCTCTTTTTGAGACCCCATTCTTAGCGAGGCAGAGAATCAAAGAAGGAATCGAGGGGGGACGGGAAGAGACGTGATGCTAATAAAATACATCTGCAGTGGGCCGCAATCAACAACCAGTACGCCATGTGCCGATTTCTCATCCAGCACGGTGCCCCCATCAACCGCAAGGGCGGCGAGTCAGTGTCTACGCCGCTCCAGTGGGCTGCCCAGCGCTCACACTACTACACGGTGTCCCTCCTCCTTCAGCACGGGGCAGACCCGCTGATTACAGATTCACAGGGGTACAACACGTTGCACATCTCAACTTTTAACGGCAACGTATTGCTGTTGGTGTTGCTGCTGCATACGGGGATCCCGGTTGATGTACTGGATGCCTTTGGGCACACGTCGTTGATGTGGGCGGCGTACAAAGGGTTCCCGCGCTGCGTGGATCTTTTCTTGCGGTGGGGGGCCAACGTGCATGCGGTGGATGAGCAGGGTTTCACGGCGCTGCATTGGGCGCTGGTGAAGGGGAGTCCCGCATGTATTTTGAAGTTGCTGGAGTATGGGGCGGACCGCTTCAAGGCAACGGCGACGGGGAAGACGCCGGCAATGACAGCGGAGGAGCTGAAGACATATCCGGCATGGCATCGGGCGCTAAGGGAGGCTGGGTACAATAATGACGGGACGCCCAAGATCCCGGGGTGGCCGGGGAGTGCGCTTCTGCTACAGGATCGCAAGGGGTTCATTTCCAAGTTTACCTTCTTGTGGCCGAGTCTGCTCATATTTACAGAGCTGGTGATTCTGTCAGGGATGCCGGTGGCGGCGGGCATCCCGATTGCGGCGGTAGTGGGGTATGGGTTACTGGCGGTGGCGCAGCAGGTTCTGGAGCATGCGCCGGCGGACATGCGGCATTTCAGCCGGACGCCGTGGATGGCGGGGATTTTCGCGGGGACGCTGGCGGTGACGGGGTTGAATTGGGTGTTTACGGTGCTGCCGGGGACGTGGTTTGCGGAGGAGACAGGGCCAGGGTTGGCATTGGGGGTCGGAGCCAAGGTTGGGGTGGAAGGGGATGCGGGGCATCCAGTGCTCAACATGATGTTTGGGGTGCTGTTTGGGCTGACAGCGTACTTTTACGTGTGTGCGATGACGTTTGACGCGGGGATTGTGCCCAAGATGAAGGGGATTGCGGAGCAGCGAGTGGTGATTGAGGAGTTGATTGCGGGGTGGCGGTTTGATGAGGAGAATTTTTGTGTGTCATGTATGGTGCGGATGCCGTTGCGGAGCAAGCACTGCAAGAAGTGCAAGCGGTGTGTGGCGCGGCATGACCATCACTGTCCGTGGGTGAATAACTGTATTGGGGTGAATAATCACCGGCAGTTTTACTTATATGTTGTGTCGTTGGCGGGGGGGATTATCTTCTATGATGCGTTGTTGTTCAAGTGTCTCGAGGCCGAGGCCGGTGCCGATATACCAAACATTGGCCAGATGTTTAAAGTATCCTGGCTTGATTTCCAAGCTTGCTGCTAACTCTAAGACCGCTTCTTACCTTGC
>JABFIG010000283.1:0-21370 GCA_017139545.1 Ambrosiella cleistominuta | reverse complement strand
TCTGGTCCCCCTACCCCTACGGCGACCGCCCCATCTACAAACAATCCAACACCGGCCTCTACTCCCTCTCACGCATCCGCTTCGGCAACCACGTGTCCCCCGGCCGCAACGCTCACAAGACCCGGCGCACCTGGAAACCAAACGTGCACCTCAAGAAAATGTACAGCGCCGCCCTCGCCGCCTGGATCAAGGTCAAAATGACCATCCGCGTCTTCCGCACCATTAAGAAAGAAGGCTCCCTCGACGCCTACCTCCTCAAGAGCTCCCCGCGGCGTATCAAGGAATTGGGCCCTGGCGGCTGGCGCCTCCGCTGGCTCGTCATGCAGACAGAGGCCATTCGTGCGCGGTATCGAGAGGACCGCCAGGCCCTCGGACTGCCCGAGATCCCAGCTGAGGAATTGGCCGTGCGCGACAAGGAGGCGGCGGATCTGGTGCAGATTGCCGTGGACTATGCTACGCCGGGGCCGCTGAGTAGGGTGACAAGGAATCTGCTGGCGGAGCGGGGGCATGTGGTGGAAGAGGAGGGTGAGGGGAAGACGAGGGAGGAATTTATGATTGGTGAGCAGAGTGAGATTGAGGGGGCGGCGGAGGAGGGGGCATATGAGAAGGAGTATTTGGGGAAGGAGCCGGAGGGACAGAAGACGGAGTAAGAGAGCAAAGTAGAGACAAGAAGCGGGCTTTTTGTTGCGAGCCCACTTGTGTATTATCATTGTTAGATTGTTAGGACTAGAATATATGTTCACAAAGATAAAGAATCGATATATGTACGATAAAATCGACACATTCTGTTTTGCCTTTTTGTCACAACTAATAAGAATCGTTACTTTTTGACCAGATAAACACAAAAACACAAAAGCTCCCATTTATTAAACAAGCCAATCTTCCATATCCGGATATCATTCTCCCTATACCTCACTGCTGCCTAAACGCCTGATTCGCCTTCATCTGCTCAATCCTCGCCTTCAACTGACTCGTCACCTCCGCTGCCCTCCGCCAACTCTGCACCCCACCCACCCCAGCCTGCCCCCCGCTGCCCATCCGATCCATCGCACTCATCCCACCCCCATTGCCATATCGACTCTCCCGTTGCTCACCGTAGCTCCCCTGGCTGCCAGTCTCGTCATCTCCCGTGTTTTCCCGATGCAGTGACGACCCCGGTATCGTCATTTGGCTCCGGTATCCTCTTGCCGGTGACGCCCGTCCTGATGGAGCTGCTGAGTTGCCGTAGTGGCCCGAAAGACTTGGGCTCAGTCGTGACCGGCCGTACGCAAGACTCCCAGACTCGCCATCCTTATCCTCAGAATTGTGGCTGGGGTAGCTTATACGGTTCAACCCACCGCCCGATGGCGCCCTACTTGCCTGTGACGCGGGCCGTCCGTACGCCAAAACACTCTGGGCCCTCGGCCCCGGTTGGTGCTGCTGTTGTCTATCGCTTTGCTGGTGATGTCCGTCATCCCGGTATCCGTTTCCATTTCCGTTGCCGAGTCCGTGGCTGTAATTGTTGTCATCAATCGTCAGGGTCGGGGAGCGCATGTTCTCGCGCTGCAGCTCGCGTTCTCGCTCACGTTCCCGTTCACGGTCTATTTTCGAAGGAGAAGGAGGTTCCAGGTCAGTAGGGCCGAACGCCGATTCATGGGGTCGTTTCTTCATCGTCATTGTCACAGGGGCAGCTTCGCCAGCGCACTCACCACTGACAGGGCTGGCAGCGCCTCCTCCGGCCCCGAGGCCCTCGGCCCGTGAAAGCGCCCGCTTCAGCCTCTCCAGCTCGCGTCGGAGCCGCTCATTCGTCTGCTCCATCGCCTCCGCATCCGACTTGACCCGCACCAGTTGCGTTTCCTTGGCCTTGATGCTTAACACATCACGCGTGTGGTCCTCAATAAGTTGCGCGTTCTGGTTCTTGAGCTCCTGAATCTCCGAGAGCAGCTTGCTCCGATCTTGCTTCATGTCGTCGATTAACCGCGTCAGCCGCTCGTTGGCCACCCGCAGCTCCTCCAGCTCCGCCCGCTCAATGGCATTGAATCCCGATGGTTGTTGCGGTGGCGGCGCATAGTGTGTTGGCTGGTGGGCTGGCGGTGAATCTGGGGGCATTATTGGCGCTGTAGCCGGCTTGGCCAGTGATCTTCCCGCCAAACCACCTCTGATACTTCTGGGTGCCACAGCTGGCGGCGGTGGCGGCGCTGGTTCATCTTCTAGCTCCTCATCTGGCATGATTGGAGCAGCCGCAGGCTTCCGGGGACTAGCCAGACCACCAGGACCAGCACCAAGACGACCGCGCAGAGACTTGACACCTGGCTTGGCCATACCGGGCCGGCCCGCTGGCGGACGGGCTACGGGGGCAGTAGCTGGTGGATCAGGCGAGGGCATTCTGGGGGCAGCAGCGGCAGCCGGAGCAGCCTTCTTGACGGGAGCCTTGCGAGCACCACCAGGAGCCGCCCTGCGAGCAGCAGGAGGCACAGCCTTTGCGGCCGACGGCAGTTTGGGCTTCTCCTTGGCCTTAACCTCGGCCGTGTCAAAGAACTCCTTGATTTTGGTCTTGCGAATGTCGTCAAGGCCCTCCATGTGCGGGTTCATGGCACGCTCGCCAATAATCTTCATGATGGTACCGAGGGCCTCGGCACCTCCGGAACGAAGCCCCTCGCTAGACTCGGACAGCAGCTTCTTGGAAGACTCTACCATTTGGGCAATCTCGGGCTTGGCGGGGACAGTCTTGGTGGTGCGGAGACAGCGGATGAGGAACTTGATGGTGCCCTCCTTGACTTGGGGGTTTTTGTGGGCCAAGAACGCCACTATATCCTCTAAACAATCTGTCAGGCTCGTCGAGAGGAAGACGGCATCGAGAGCAGCTCCGAGAGCATCGGCAACTGACGCCTTCTTCTCCTTCAGCCGCTCCATGATGGGCTGTATGACGGTGGACCGGTGCTTGGCATAGCCCTCACGCAGACCCTTGGCCAGGACCTCGATGCACTGGGCAGCCTGGATGACAACGGCGACGTTGGCGTCCTTCATAGACTTGGCCAAGCAGCGGTTTATTTCATTGAAGTCACCATCCTTGATGCGGGGCACATTGAGCGCGGCGTACAGGCCCTCGACGGCCTCTTTTCTCTCCTTCCACTTTGACGAGTTGATACCTTCGTAAAAGTTGGCCGGAATGTTCTTGAAAACGTCCTGTGGCTCTGCCAGATCAAAGGCGTCGATCTCACCGGCAACTTCGCCGCCCTCGTCGTTCTCGTCTCCGTACTCGTCATCGCCACCGCCGGCAGGTGCGCGTTCGCGTTCGGCCTGCTGGGTGCGCAACAAGCGCTCCTGCTTTGGTGCAGGCTCGGCCTTGATCTTTTCAAACAGGGCCTCGAGGTCGTTCTGCTGCGTTGGCTTGAGGTCACCCCAAAACATGGGCTTCATGGCCTCGCGCAGCCAGCGGTAGAACTCGACGGTTAAATTGGTGGCTTCGGCTCGGACATTCTTGTCAGCGTGGCCAAAGGCCTTAGGAAGGGCCTTGAGTACGGGTTTTGGATCAACAATCTTGCAGCCGTAGTTGTGGAATATTTGAGTGAGAGTGGCCAGAGTCGCGGCGACAATCTTGGGCTGTTTGTTGGAGAGGCCGTGCAGCAGGTCCTCGATAATTGGGGCGGCCACGTCTAGCTCAACGTACATTAGGAGGGCCTCGACGGCTCCCGTCTTGGTCGCAGCACGCGTCGAGGCCAGAGCCTTCTCGACCAGCCCCGTGATGACGGCGCCGCGGGACCGCAGGCAGGCATCGCGGCCGCCATATTTGAGAAAGTTGTTGAGGCAGGCGATGCCTTCTTGTTGGGCGGCGACGTTGGAATCGGTAGCGGCTTGTTTCCAGAGACCCGAGTCCATCAGGAAAGGCCGGAAAAAGGGATCGGACTCATCGGGGGTCTTTTCAAAGGCTTTTGCAGCTTCTTCGTAGGCGGCTTTGCGGACTTTCCAGACCTGAGGACATAGAGTTAGTGTCGGTTGGTGTCACGTGATTGTGGCATATCACAAGTCCGTCGGCTTACTTTGTGTGTGAAACGATCCGGTAACGGGATGTTGCTATAATCTTCCTCGTCGGCCATGTTGGATTAAGAATTAAAAAGAAGGGAGAAGACAAATATGGTTGTTTCTCTCTTATTTCTCGTCGTCAATCAGAATCGTAGTTGTTAAAAAATTAGAAAAGAAAATTGTATCGTGTACACACAATAAAAGAGAAGAAAAAGAAAGAAAAAAGTTAAAGGAATACAGAGAAAGAAAAATTCCCTTGGGGAGAGAGAAAGAGGGAAAGAACGTAAAAATAAGCAGTTGCTCTTTTGGTGGAAGTAGTGATGATGGTGAAAATGTCGTTCTTCGTCGTTGTCGTCGTCGTCGTAGCAGTAGCAGTTGTAATAGTAGTAGTCTTCTTAATCCCTATATTATTTCATGTCGTTGCTCAATAAATTACGAGAAAAAAAAAAAAGGAACAAGAACAAGAAAAAGGGAAAATATAAAGAGTCACGGGGCTGCCCTTGGATGCAGTGTTCCCATGAGACTTATCGTCTGATGAATCAATTCGTTGGTCGATTTGGATTTTAGCTGATGTCTATGAGAGAGAAGATGAGCGAAGCTCTAGCTTTCGTTTATTTTGCTTCGTAATAGTCGAGTGGGGTGTTGTTGTTTTGTATATGTGGGGGTGGATATCAAATAATCAATGTACACACTAGGTAAATACGGAAAAATAAATAGTCAGTATTTGGAAACAAATCGATGATTCTAATTCGACAATATGAAAAAGAAAAAATCAATTGCGACTGTCTTCATCTCCCTCTCTCTTTGTATATCTGTCTGTTGTAGTCACTGATACGCTGTAGATCCAATCCAACTCAGGGGAACCACCAACCCATCAATTCTCTACCAATTCTCTGCGAATAGCCTGAAAAGTCAATATCTACTTACTCGGAACAATAGCAACAAGCTCGTGACAGTAGTTCTCGAAGCTATCAAAGCTATAAAGCTAAGGGGGAAAAGCGAGAGTTTTGTCAAACAAATGAAGGGTTCTTTTTTTTGTATTCAACCCGTGACAAATAACGCTTTGGCTTGGTTCATCAAAAAAAAAAAGCAAAAAAAACCTTATAAAAAATGGAAGAGAGGTTGTGACTTGGTCATTATCAACTTTCCTGGGTTGCAGATGCCAAATTATCAGTGTTAGGGTTAATACATGCACGTGACAGGGAATCAATGTTGACGACAGAGTTAGCGCAAGCCGCGACAAGCAATGATTCAAATGAGATCAAGATGTATCATATAATAATATGATTATATTAAAAAGACTAAAAGCAGTTATACTTCATACAGGGTATATATGTAATAAATATAGGTAAAAATGACAAGTCAACACCCAAAACAAAACGCTAATATAAATCACAAATTACCTCCAAATTCCCATCAACCCATTCAATGTTATTGGTTAGTTTGCCCCCCAGGGACATAAGCTCCTTGTTGTTGCGGTTGCTGCTGTAGCGAAACCGCTGGATACGATCCTGGACTACCGCTGACCACTGGCACTTGCATCCTCGGTTGCGTCCCCAGCTGTCCCGGACCATACTGTGGTTGCATACCCACCGTCTGCATCGGCACCGCCGGCTGATATCCCACCTGGTAAGCCTGCTGCAGCGGGATCCCGCCCTGGATAACCCGGACCAGCACTTCGGTGCGGCCAGACCGGTGGTACTTAGCGAGCGAGAGATTACACTGGGTGCACGTGTGCCGTTTGTCCTTGAGGCCCGGGATGAAATACGGGATGCACCCGCATGCCGTCACGCAGCAGACTAACGCCGCAATCATGTGGGTGAAGCCGCCGACTTCGGTCATGACGTGTGTCAGGCCAAAGTGTCCGCAGTTGGGGCACAGGACATTCGCCGGCTTATTCTTTAGCATTGTCAATGGCGTCGAAACGGGCGCTTGATTCGCCGGTTGTGCTTGTGCTTGTCCCGGTCCTTGCGGCTGCGCGCCTTGCGGAAGGGGCGATGAGACGGCAGACGGAACTAGCGAGTGTTGCCCCGAGTGCCTTTGATGAGGCGGCTGCGGCTGAGGCGAGCCAGCTGGTATTTGTTGCCTGTGCGGAGCCGCCTGAGTTTGTAAAGGAGATGGTGGCGGCAGTCCTGCCGCTTGCTCGTTACTCCCCACATATCCCGGCGGTGGACTCATCGGTCCGAATCCGGATGCCATGGGGCTTCCCTCCATCTCCACCGCACCTTGTCCCTGTATCTGTCCGCTATTTCCATTTGGTCTGTTTTGTCCGATGGACCCTGTCGTCGCCGGTGAAGTTCCCCCCGTGTGTGTTGCTGCCACGCTTGGCACCGTATCCGGGGTTACTTCGGGTGCGGGCAACTCTATTGCCGTCGCAGTAATGTCTATCGGGCCAGCAAACTTATTCGTATCGATAAAGGCATCATGTGGGTTTTCTGGTGACGCATAGCCCGACGAGGTAGCCGGTACGACTTCGGGGAGGGAGGCATCGGGGGTGGGCGGGATGGCAGCTCTGGTGTCCAGTGGCGGGGTTGACGAATCTGTGGAAGGGTGGTTAGGTGCGACAATGCAAATAGAAAGGTGAAAAACATGACATACTTATGACTGCCATGGTCGCGCAACAGGGCAATTGCCAAGTCGGGTGGGACAAGGCAAGAAAGGCAAGAGCAAATGTAAACAAAGGGAGGACGTCACCTTTTTTATCGCCACCGCCGTGTTTTTTTCGAGGACGATTTTTCGTAAAAATCGAGAAAAGAAGAATCCCTAAAAAAAAATTTATATCTTGAGATTTATCCCAATAGACTGGATGGATGCCAGTCTGAGCGCGCCAAATTCTCGCCTGGGGTCCCCGTCGTCATCAGAGTAAGCCAGCGCAATGTTCGCCGGGCAAACGCTCACGAACAAAGAAACAAAGACTTGGATATTTCTGCTCTGATGCACATCACAAAAGGGGATTCATGACAGAAAAAAATAAAAATGATCAAAGGTTGATGTTCACAACAGGCGGGCGACAATAACAGCTGCCATAACATGGTTAAAGATTTGTTAACCAAAGGAAAATCCCATAGCAAATTCAAATATATACGGAGAGGATTAGATTGTTGCTGACATGCACTGCCTCCCCCTCAAAAAAAAAGACATGCTATTGCACTGGGCATTGACACTTGCTTGATCTCACATTCATCGCGATGACGAACTACAAATGTGCACTAGGGTTTGTCACAGAACTCAACCTTGATGCACGAGCAGGGATTAATGCAGGCACAAGACAGAGAGATATGACGTATCTTAATAGTGGGGCTCAGCCTTGTTATACAGCCTTGTCGCAACCTACCTTGGCGAATGCGATGGTGGTAACAGATGGATGATTTGTTATCAAGTTGCTACAAAGACTGACAATTTTTATTTCTTTTGAAGACTATCATTTGTTGGCATATACTGCCATATCTACGGGCACACATATACATACAAGTACATACATATATATATAAAGACACAGACACATACCATGTACGGTGCTCCCACATTTGCGCCCGCCAGCGTCAACGACTACTCGTCATCCTCCGACAACGAGTCGCAAGATGATAACCCCCGGAAACGCCGCCGCATGGGCAAGGAAGATGCCGCATTGGGAGTCTTTGCAGAAGATAGCGAAGGAGAGGGCCGGGACGGACAGGGCCGGAGGTGGGGTGGAAGGAAATTGAGGAAGGACGGGTTGGCGTTTGTGTCAGGGGAAACAAATGTGGGCGAGAAAGGAGAAGATGAAGATTTGGCGGATATGGAAGATGTCACAAGACGAGGGGCGGAAGAGGAAGAGGATGAGGAGGAAGAAGAGGAGGGGGAAGAGGAGGAGAACTCGGGATCCTTCTTCCGACCAGGCTTGGGCTTAGGGTTTCAAAAGGCGTCGACCGAAGATGCCGAGGACGAACAAGATGACCAAGCGACTTTGTCAACGTCTGTCTTCAATCAGCCCTCCTTTACGCCGGGCTTATTTGTCTCCTCCAAAGTCCCTTCCAAGCTGTCCACCTCAAAATACAACGCCACTCCCTTCGTCCCGTCCTCCGCCCACATCCCTACTCTAAAGGAAGAATTTCTCGAGACGAAGCCTGTACCCTCAGTCCAGAAATCCTCGGCGTTCTCTAGCGGGAAATCATCCCATTCTGGCATGTCTTTTGCCGCCCGCATGATGGCCAAAATGGGCTACAAAGAGGGCCAAGGTCTCGGTGCCGACGGCCAAGGACGTAACGTGGTTATCGAGGCCAATCTGCGACCGCAGGGTGTCGGGTTGGGCGCAGTGAAAGAAAAGACGGAGCAGGAACGGAGGGAGGAGAGACGGCAGGCGGAGCTAAGGGGGGAGGTGCTGGAGGAAAGTAGCGACGAGGAGAGAAAACGACGGAAGAAGAAGAAACATGCGGGGAAACATGTAGAAAAGGAAGGTCTGGTGGCGAGGAAACAAGGCTCGGCAACCGAGAGAGCCAAGGAACGGGTGGCCAAGGGGCGCTTCGTGACCAAAGAAGAGTTGCGGAGGATGGCCCCGGGGCTGGTGGTGCCGGAAGTCCTCACCAAGATTCTTGACATGACGGGGCCGGAAATGGGCAAGCTGTCGAGCGCTGAGGGCCTGATGCAAGCACAACCGTTTGTCCAACAAGAGGACGAGCAAGTCAAAGAAAAGAGGCGGGCCATCAAGCGGGCCCACATCAAGGTTGCCGCGCTGAGTGAGGAGTGGAATACATTGCGAGAGCGCAAGATATGGGCCGAGCGGCAGCTACAGGAGATGGACGCATTGATAAAGGATCTGGCGGTGGACGTTGAGAGGCTGGAGAAGCTGGAGAGCATCATTGAAGAGGATGTTCCCAAGGCCGAAGGGTGGAAAACTACAACCGAGTGTCTACGGCGAGCGGTGGATATCGGCGCCGACCGAGAACAAACGGCCGAGGCCATCGTGGCCGTGGTGTATCCACTAATGAAAGAAGCCGAGTGGAATCCGTTGCTGGAGCCAGCCAAGTTTACCAAGGAACTGGCTTTTCTGGCAGATACTCTGCTGGGAAAATCAGGAGACTCGTTGACACAGGGCCGCAAAGTGGTGGCCGAGGACCATTTGTTTGCGCATCATGCCGATACCGACAACCTCAGTCTGCTGCGGGCCAAAGAGACTACGCCGTGGGAATCGCTCATGTATAAGCTGTGGCTGCCCAAGGTCCTCTCGGCCATCCGCTCCTGGGACGCCCACGACGCCGATCTGATGACGGGGTTCTATACGGCGTGGGAACCGTTGCTGCCGAAGTTCATCAGGGTCCAGGTTATGGAGGCAATCACGCGGCATCTGGACGATACGCTGGCCTCGTGGAATCATCGGCGGTCAAAAGGGTTTCCGCATACGTGGGTGTTTCCGTGGTTGCCGTATCTGGCCCGGGTAGACCGGGAGCCCACGGGCAACGGCCTGGTGGCGAGCGTCAAGAGAAAGTTCCGGGGCTTGTTGGCGTCGTGGGATTTCTCCAAGGGCGTTATTCCCGGGTTTGCGCTGTGGCAGTCGGTGCTGGGCGCCGAGTGGAAGCCGCTGCTGCTGGGCCACGTGGTACCAGCAGTGGACGAGTACTTGTTGCGGAAGTTCCGGGTGGACCCGTCAGACCAAGGGCCGTATCTACCGATTCTGGCAGGCGTGTTCCAGTGGAGGGGGATTCTCGGGGATGACGTCATTGGGGAAGTGCTGGTGAACGTGGTGTTTCCAATGTGGCATGAGAAGCTGGCGCAGTGGGTGGGGGATAAGCAAGTGAATTGGGTCGAGGTGGCCGAGTGGTTTGAGTGGTGGGAAGGGCAGGTGGTACCAGGGGGGGTCAATGGGTTAGAGGGGGTAAGGGGGGAATTTGTGAAGGGATTGGTAACAATGGAGAGGGCGGTGGAAGGGTGGTAGTCTCTGGAGATGAACGAGTTTAGATTTTATTGGGGGTTGTGTGTGTTTAGGGTTACGGGAATAATGTTTATATGTATAGAGAGATACCCTCATGGCTAGTTTTGCTTATCATGATACGATATCTAACAATTGTAACGTTTGTTACTCGACAGGTGCAAAAAAGGGACTTTTTGTGAACGAGTGCAAGGTCTTGGCAAAAAGACGAGGTAAATAAAGAGATAAATCAACAGACGGATGCCAAGATGCCAAGAGGGACACCAAGTTGGATGAGACCTTCTGGATGGAGAGTGGAAAGAGAGAGTGAAAGAAAAAATATGGAAGAATATTGATCTAAAAATTAGTGTGCGTATTTTTTGTTTGTATGTTGGGAATCCTCATGATGTGGGAATGTTTGTAAAAGAAAAGAAAAAAAAGTTTATTTTGACGTCAAGTCTTCGGCACATGGATAATGGGCAATCCTTTTTGGTATTTAATTGACATTGTCCTCTCTTTATCTGCCGTACCGGAGCTGTCAAACTTGTCAATTCTGCTTCTACCGAACAAAAACTTCCTGACTTTTTTTTTGTGTTGTTTGTCTATTTTTGTGACTTTGTGACTGTAAATATTTACTTTGCTCGCACTTGCTCTTTTTGCGCAATCGGACTGGTCGGCTTTGATGTTGCATTGGAGAAAAAAGGAAAGAGTTTGGGTCAAAGATGGCAAGAGACGAAAGGACAGAAAAGGAAGGTAAAAAGTTAAAAGGGTTACATTAGGGGTGGAGAATGGGGATGGTGATTCCTGGGTGGGCGGACATTTGGACGGGCGGGACGGAGTTGATGAGGGGTGGCGATATGTAATTTTTATATATAGATAAGCATATCTATCTACATACGACTGATTAAAGGGAGATTATTGTGGTGACCTGTAAATAGACGGACAATAAGATAAGGAAAATGACGACACGGGTTCAACTCACCAGGAACCACCCGAAGTAGACACTCCTATACCTTGAACTCGCTGATATCAACACAGATATATGATGCTTTACCGTCGCCTACTGTCATGATTCAACCAACCAGGCTATCTGTCTTATCCTGCCTGTCAAGTATTCCCGTGCCTCATCCTTTCCTTTCCACAAGCTTGGACCCCTCACTAACTCGCTCCCTCTCACCGTACTGCACTTCCCGGCTCAAGATGCCGATCTGCAAAAAATTACCTTGATGTTCATTATACATGTATATAGGATAATAGTCAACTAGTCTGAATCATACCACATTGACCAAAACAGGCAGCTCGCGACTATAGATCGTGGCCGGTGGACGGTCAATGGTAGGTGGGGATTTCTAGTTTGCGGGATAGACAATAAGCGACTTGGCCATTGCGATGAGGCAATATCACAATTGTGAGATTGGCAGTGTTGATATTATGCCGTTATTCCGAGGAGATAGACTATCTGGAAACCACTGTTGGCCATCATCAAATCCGAATATAAAGACCTGGAGATTCTTCCCACCTTGCGTCTCTCTCTCATCAGACTTTTTACTTCTCATCCTCACTGATCTTACTCATTTCCCTCTGTCCTTCCCATCATCACTCATTCCACAAACCTGCAAACATGGCTTCCCTCTCCAAGCTCGCCCTCTTCCTGGCCCTCGCCATCCCCACCTTCGCGGCCCCCTCCTCCTCGTTCCCCCGCGCTGACGCCGGCACCATTGCCCCAACCGCCCAGGGCTTCGAGATCGTCCCCGGCAAGTTCATCATCACCCTCAAGGAGTCTGCCACCAAGCGGGACCTCGAAAGCCACCTTGAGTGGGCGGCCGATGTGCACAAACGGAGTCTGAAGCGATCGACGACTGCCGGGGTTGACAAGGTTTGGTCTGAGAATTTTAAAGGGTACTCGGGCGAGTTTGATGCCGAGACTCTGGAGACTATTGGTGATTCTGATGAGGTAAGTTAGTTGGACTCACTATTACACGGTTACACCAAGTTACACAAACACGACTCTCTAGAATACAGCCCCCTGTTATTTAACCCTTATACTAACCCTCTTCTCATAGGTCGAGGCCATCGAGCCTGTCTACGTCTGGAAGCTCTACGACGTCCAGACCCAGACCGGCGCCCCCTGGGGCCTCGGCTCCATCTCCCACCGCAATCCGGGATCTACCACCTACCTGTACGACTCTTCGGCCGGCGAGGGCACTTACGCCTACGTCGTCGACACCGGCGTCTACACCGGCCACTCCGAGTTCGAGGGCCGCGCCCACTTTGTCCACAACGCCTACCCGGACTCAACCGACGATGATAACTTTGGCCACGGCACCCACTGCGCCGGGACCATCGCTGGCAAGACGTACGGTGTGAGCAAGAAGACCACCGTATACGGCATCAAGGTGTTTGATACAGGCGACTCGACTACCGAGATTGTCATGGACGGCTACGAGTGGGCTGTCACTAACATTACCGGGACCGCTGGCCGCGCCGACAAGTCGGTCATCTCCATGTCGCTGGGCGGCCCCAAGTCGACGGCGTTCAACGCAGCCGTGGACGCCGCGACGGCCAAGGGCGTCCTGACCGTAGTGGCCGCGGGTAACTCGTATGCCAACGCTGACTACTACTCGCCGGCGTCAGCGGCGACCGCCTTTACTGTTGGCGCCGTGGACTCATCGAACCGCAAGCCGTCGTTCTCTAACTATGGCCAGTCTCTGGATATTTTTGCGCCGGGAGTCGACGTTAAGTCAGCGTGGATTGGCGGGGCGTACGAGACGGATACGATCTCGGGGACCTCAATGGCCTGCCCGCATGTAGCGGGGCTGTCGCTGTACATTAAGGCGCTGGAGGGCCTTACGTCTCCTACTGATGTGCAGAACAGACTCAAGGAGCTCGGGACCCCGAACAAGGTTACCCGGCCCGGCAGCGGGTCGCCTAACCTGTTGGCATTTAATGGTGTCTCTGCTTAAAGCAAGAGACTATAAGAGAATAGGTCTCCTGCTGTGAGATCTAGTGTGATACAGGCTTATATGTATCTACGATAGGATAGGTCTCTCTGGCGACCTATGAGACGGCCAGGTTTAAAAGTCAAGCAATGGCTTGTCTTTGCTTTGGAGTGACCTACTCATTAATTTTTTCTTTTAATGTTTATATTTATGTTTGTATGATTTGGTTTGTTGAATATAGCACATTATTTGGTACCACTTATACTCCTTTACCAATCCCAACATGGAAGTTGATCACGTGCGTTATAAGCAAGGGTGAGAACCCTACTATAGTCGCAAGTAGTAATGGTTCATATACATGCAACTCAAAAAACAATACTTGGTAAATATATCAAAATAATGATATCTTTTTACATGCGTCAATCAATTTATGTAGCCTCTTAGCAGACACAGAAGAAAGCGCGTAAATCCACCAATAAATCTTATGTTCTTTTCTTGATTTTCCCTTTCCGTAGTATTGGAACACCGCCGCTGCCGCCCCTTCGTGTCCCCCTAATTTCCACCAAACCAACACATGAACACACCGCCTCGCCTTTTTTGGTCCCGGCCCCGCTTCGCCTCACGTACGCATAAGCTTGCAAGCAAAGCAAAGAGCAAGAGGCTGCAAGGGCCCAGCATCGCTTAGTCACCAATACCCAAAAACCCCACCAGGCAACCCTCGTCTGGCCCAACAAATACGTCATTCCCACGATCCCATTGGCCCTGGCTTGAATTTTTCCCCGCACTCGGGCTCTGCTAAAGGCGCTGAAAATACAGGAAATATAGAGGGGGAGCACCACTATAAAGAATAGAGTCCCCCACCAATTTTTGATTTAGGGTTTGAATCAACCCTGTCACATACTCAACTTTCCATCTAGTCACACCTACACACACATACAAAGATATAAGAACAAAGCACAGGTCAGACGGACAGAACAGACATAGACACCTCTGTCCTTTTATCAGTATCATCACCCGCCACTGTCAATCTGATTTTGACCATCTACGGCGCCAAAAACGATTTATGAGGTGCTCTCGGCTCGAGAACAGGAAGAAGAAAAACAGGATATATACGATTACGTTAGACGCGCAGCGCATTGCAATCGTACCGGCTGGCCCGATCATCTTAGAGAGCTTTTTGTTTCTTTCTTTCTTCTTGTTTTGATCTTGATTCATTCTTAGCAATCTTTGCATATCCTTTTATCTACCACACAGACACACAGGGGGACACTAACATCTATACACATCCACACACGAACTATCTACTGGCAAGAGGACTAATCTCTATTTCTCCTCGCTAGCACCACGCAACATACACACACATACTCACGATAGCAACGACGCCCTCTCTCCTAAAGAAGCGCCATGTTCTGGCGGTTCGGCGGCTACTCGTCGGTGTCGACGATCGACGCTATTCTAGACAAGCAGGACTTTACGCTCGAGGATCTGCTCGAAGAGGCTGACTTGATTCAGGAATTGAAGCAGCACAACACGAGGCTGATTGAGTTTCTGAGGGAAGATGCCCAGCTGGAGAAGCTGATGCGATATGTGGTGGCGCCCAAGATAGAGGACGAGCCGAAGAAGCCAGCGGGGGGCGACGGAACCGAGGCAGAGAAGAAGCAGGAAGTGGAGGAGGACAAGAAGAAGCAAGGACAGGAAACAGAGCAAAGAAAAATGGAGCAGACTGAAGGGTCAGAACAAGACATCAGAAATAACAGAGCAGATGGCTCTGACCCTGAGTCCGAAAACTCGGCCCCGCCCAAACACCCCACTCTTGTCTTCTCCCGGCCACGTTCTATCTCGCTCGTCTCCATCACCGGTGATGAAGAGGCCCCCCCAGACTCTCCCGACCAGAAACGCAACCGCTATGCCTATATCTCCTCCGAGATCCTCTCGTCTGACACTTGGTCCATTGTCGAAGCCTTCATGGAGAACGCGCACCTGTTCTCTGAGTTCTGGGCCTTTCTCAAGAGAAAAGGACCGCTGGATCCGTTACAGGCCGGCTACTTTACCAAGGTGAACGAGGCCTTATTCGACAAGAAGACAGAGCAGATGATCGAGGTGCTCAAGGAGCTGGACGGGGCGGTGGCCGACTTGTTGGCGCATGTGGAGAGTCCGATGATAATGGATTTGCTGCTCAAGATAATTGCCCTGGATCGGAAAGATGGGGGCCATGGTATTGTTGAGGTGAGTTTTTTTATTGTTTTTTTTCTTTTGCCTTAGTCTTTGGTCCTCTTGATATCACATATTCCATATCTTCATGTCCAGTCAAGTGATGAGACCTGATTGATTTTTCGTACCTTTCACAAACGTAGCTCGATTACTAACCACCTTCTCCCTCTCTCCCTCAGTGGCTCTACTCCCAAGACATCATCCCCTCTCTCGTTTCCTGTCTTTCCCCTGATCGTAATTGGGTCGTGCAAACCGCCGCCGGCGACTTCCTCAAGGCCATCATCACCATCTCCGCCAATGCTTCGCAAAATGACCAGCAGTGCATCGGACCCAACGAGCTCACCCGCCAGCTTGTCTCGCGGCCCTGCGTTCAGCAGCTCATTGACTATATGCTTGGCGGCGGCAACCCGCTCACCGTCGGTGTCGGCATCGTCATTGAGGTTATCCGCAAGAACAACTCAGACTACGACCCAGATGTCGGCAGCGACATCGGCACTCCGCCCACGAGCCGGGACCCCATCTACCTTGGCACGCTGCTGCGCCTATTTGCCGAGAATGTGCCTGAGTTTATGCGCCTGATAATGAAGGCCCCATGCGAGGGCAACGCCGTCGGCTCGACCTTTGGCGAGAAGCTGGAGCCCTTGGGCTTTGACCGGTTTAAGACATGCGAGTTGATGGCCGAACTGCTCCACTGTAGCAACATGGGCCTGCTCAACGAGCCTGGCGCCGAAGAGTTGATTGCGGCCCGCGATGCCGAGAGACACAGACTCCGGGCCGAGGGCCGCTTGTACCCACAGTACATAGGTGATGACATGTCGATGCCGGCCGATGATTTGACGATGCGGAGTCTCCATCATCACGAGGAGTCGCGGAGACTCGAGGTCACCAACCGCGACGATGACTTTGAAGAGGTGGAGAATTCTACCGAGGACTTTGTTCGGGCCGAAGAGGACGGTCTGCCGTCGGCCTCTGTCAGTGCCAGTGCCGATGACCCCGTCACTGCTTCTACCGGCGACGGTTCGGGGTCGTTTATGGATAAGGACGATGATGACTTTGTCGACGAGCCTCTGAGCTCGCCGAGATTACACATTCGCGGGATTGATGACGAAGACGCCAACGAGGTTTCTCAAGGCGACCTCCCGGCTACTGTCGCTGTCACTACTGACGATGACGACCTGTCTCTGTCCTTTAAGGAGGGCAGTATGGGCGAGATTTCCATGATGGATACGGGCGAGGATGAGGAGACTTCGGCGTCAGTGGAAGAGAAGGAGATTGCCGAGAGGCTCGGGGAGGTGTCATTATACGGGGATGACATTGATGATGATGAGAAAGAGGTTGAACAGGTCGAGGAGGTTGAAGATGTTACCGACGAGGACAAGAAGGAGGTCAAAGAGGTCAAGGTGGCCGAGAAGGAGGAGAAGACGGCGACGAGTAAGAAACCTGTTGCAGAGGCTGGTACTATGGCTACTTCTTCCACAGCGGAGACTCCAGCTTCTGTCGAGACCTGTGCCGATCCTGGAGTCACTGTTAACGCCGTGTCGGTTGATGAGAGTGTTGCGGTGAATGTCCAGGACCAACAGGCAAACACTTTGACTGTCGAAGAGTCGACGACTCCTGATGTCTCCATCGATGCTTCTACTGCTGCTGACAATGCTGCCAGTGACCAGACTACGGCGACCATCAAGCCTAATGCTCCCGCTGAGTCCAAGACCAAAGCCGCAGCTGAATCTGGAACAGAGACCGAAGCCGAATCCGAGGTTGTTCCCGAAGTATCCATTGTGTCTGAGGCCGATGACGCCGAGATTAGCCGCGAGTCCCTCGAAACAACGACACCCGAGGGCTCCATCATCGACATGAAGAACAACACGTCGCAGGTCTCGGAACCGGACAACTCGTCAGCCTTCTCGACTGGGTTGGGCGACTCGCGGCTGGATGCCAGCGTGCTGCCCGAGCAGTCGGCATCGCACATTGGGGACTCATCAGCCATAGAGCGATCGGACACGTCGGCGGCGCTCTGTCCACTAGTGCCGGTAGTCGGTGACCTGCTGAAGATGCAATTTGCTGAGTACAACGTGGTGCCGACGATCTTGTCTTTCTTCTTTGCATACCCGTGGAACAATTTTTTGCACAATGTGGTCTACGATATTGTGCAGCAGGTATTCAACGGGCCGATGGACCGGGGCTTCAACCCGACGCTGGCGATATCGCTGTTTGAGTCAGCTGATATCACCACGGCCATCATTCGCGGCCAGGCAGCCAGCGACGAGTCGCAGGCGCGCACCAATACGCGCATGGGGTACATGGGCCACCTGACGCTGATTGCCGAGGAAGTGGTCAAGTTCACAGAGCGTCATCCGCCCGATCTGTTGTCCGAGTTGGTACTCGACCGGGTTATGAGCCAGGAATGGGTCAACTATGTCGACGGGCCGTTGGCGGAGACGCGAGACCGCGACAATGCCATCTTGGGCGGCGTACGACCTGAGGATGCCATTAGTCAGCGGGCTAACATGAGCATGGACTACGGCCCGGACAGCATGGGCCTGAGCAACACGGGCTCGAATGCCCTGGCGTCGGCCGGGTTGACAGGCGGCGGCGGTCTAGAGCTGGGCCAGGATTCCGGATCGGGGCTGGGTCCGTTTACTATTAGCACGGGGACGCTGATGTCGGGATTCGGCAGTTCATCAGACGAGGACGACGACGACGATGAGACTAACGATGAAGACGTTGCCAACGAGGTAAGTAAGCCTTGGAGTTTTATTAGATAAGCACAGCAAGAAACATGTATTTTGGGCTGACACCTTTGTTTTACCGCTAGTTCCGGGCGTACACGGATCCGCTGAATAACAGCCTTGACAACGGCAACCCGCCAAGTGTTCTGCCGCCACCACCGCCACCGCCGCCGTTGAACATTGCGCCGAGTCGGGCGCGGCTACAGCTGCAGGCGCGGCTGGCGATGCATCAGAAGCAAAAGGAGGCCGAGGAGGCGGCCCCCGAGGATGTTGAAGATGCCTTTGGGCCGTCATCGTCGGCGTCGGGCAGCTCGATCCCAGCGCGTAACCCGTTTGACGACGATGCCGACGAAGTTGACGACCTTTCAGATGATGAAGCCTCGACGGCATGGACTGAGGATGCCGGGCGGGGCAGCTGGTGGCGGGAGGCACTAAAGGGCGGCGATGACGATGGAGACGACTCGGATGATCTCGAGGATGACGAATTTGGCGAGTTTGCGGTGCCAGAGGAGCCACCCAAGAGTCCGACGGGGAGTCCCGAAGGCACGACCAAAGTCGGCGTCGGGATCCTGAGGCCTTTGGCAGTGCATCCGGGGAGCAAAGGGCTCGGTAGTCTGTGGCCGTTTGGCGGACAAGGGGGGTTCGCAGTGGGGTCGCCGCCATCGTCGGGGAGTCCGGGAGAGGCTAAGCAGACTGACATAGATGGAGAACAAGGAGAGAGTGACAAGATCAAGGTGTCAACGGTGGATAGGGAGGACGAAGTGGTGGTCATGGGCGAGGATGGTGGGATGGTTAGTCGGGCGCGGGAGGCCAAGCGGAGGACGAGCCTGGAGGACGGGGATGACGAGGTTGTTGTCTAGGGTTTTGTTAGGGTCTATGATTTAAACTTGGTTTTTTTGTTTCTGGTTTCTCGAGTTTTATACAGGTTCTTTGTTTTGCTTGACATTTGGACATGTCTTTGTTTGTGTACAGATTGAATGTTTTCTATATTACAAATTACGGTACAACTTTATCTTATATATACTACTGTGCGTGGGGCCTCGGCTCTCTCAAGCCTTGCCAGCCGCATTCTTGGCCTCTAGCACGCCACGCAAGTCGGCTACCACGGTCCGGCCCACGCGTTTCAGCAGCCCGCACTCATCACCCTCCCGGTACTTTTCCCAGCCGTCCAGGCCATCGCGTGCCTGGATCCTCAACGTCTCGTAGCCTTTGCGGATGGTCTCGGACACGGCAGCCGGCGTCAGGGTACCCGAGGGCCCCGAGGACTCGGAGAGTAGCGATTGGTAGTGCGAGGTAACAGAGAGCAGGGTGACGACCGAGGAGGACGAGGCCAGGAGGCTGTAGGCGGTTTGGAAATCGGCGAGGGTTGAGGCAGCGGTGAGCAGTTTGTAGAAGAGGTCATCGTAAGCAGCGGGGGTGGGAAGGAAGGATTCGCCGGTAGACAGGGCGAGGGTGAGGATGGTGGCGGCGAGCTCGGCGAGGGCCGAGATGTGCGGGAGAGCGAGCAGTAGGGCCGAGTACTGGGTGAGGAACTTGATGAGGGTGATGAGGGCGGCCCAGAGCTCGGCGTAGTGGTAGGTGAGGCGCGTGCGCGTGCGCGAGAGGTGCGAGAGAAGCCGGAGGATAATGCCGAGAGCCAGGTTGTAGAAGGGGACATCGAGACGTTTGCGGAGGTTGTGCGTCAGCGCTGTGATGCACAGATCGAGAATGTGGCAAGCGAGCACGCGTGGTGTCGATACGGCCGGGAGATGCGGCAGGCGCTGTCGGCACAGGCGGACCGTGGTCAGCGACTCCGAAGTGCATAGGCGCTTGCAGATGGGCGGGTCCTCGATCAGGAGGCGGATTGTCATGAGTGGGAGTGTCGCATACTGCGCGGCGCGGGCCGAGAGATGTGCGTGTTGGAGGAGGTACGACGTGAATGAGAGGTAGGCGGCAAACGGGGCTTCTTTGGCGGTGAGTCCCGGGGAGCTGTCAGAGGCCGGGCCGAGTGTAACCAGCGACGAGCAAAAGAGCTTGTTGACGACAGCAAAGTCGTAGGTGCCAAGCAGGACGCCAGCGTGGCCGCCGGGAAGCTCGGCCCACAGGCGCTTCTTGGCTTCATCGTTGAGTTCCTTCTTGCGGCGCGTCAGGAGGCTCAGGGTGCCGGCGAGGCTCCAGCCTTCGGGGATGTCGTCTTGCACAGCGATGTACGAGGCGCGGAGGGCCTGGCAGGTGGCGCCAATGGTGCGGATGATGACGGAGATGGTGGTTTCGTTGATGAAGTCAGTGAGGCGGAGGGTGTACGGGTTGCGAAACTCAAACTTGTTGTAGTTGGCGAGGAGGCTGATGAGCAGGAACGGCGGCAGCGATTCTTGTGGTGACGATGAAGTGATGTCGTAGATGTACTTTTTTTTTTGTTGGCGTGGTGCAGTCCGTGTTAGTATATCCTCTTTTCCTTTTTTTTAAAAAAAAAATCAGGGGGACGGCGGGGCCCAGGTCCGGCCCCACATCACCAAACCACACCTACCTTCATGACCCCCGGGAACAAATCCCGCTGAATCAGATACGTCCCCACAGTGCCCCCCCAGCTTCCCACCGCTAATGCCATCAACACCTCGACCGCCGCCGCCCGCACATTGTTTGCCTTGCCGCCTCGCACGAGCCCCTCGAGGGCCCCCGTCAGCCCCGTGATTACCTCGTCAATATTGTCCAGCGGGGCCAAGATAACGAGCGGATCCGAAGACGACGAGTACTTTTTCGATAAAAGACAGGTAAACAACACCGACAACGTCGTCAGCGTATTCAAGACGGTCGCTTGCGACGGCGACGGCGACGGCGACGATTCCGGCCCTGGAGACCCGGCTCCCCGCCCCTCCGGCCTCGGCATCGGACTCACATTACGACTCAGGGCTCCCACCACGCGGGACCCGCCGACACCCGCACGCAGCACGCCCCAAGCGCGATAGATGACTTCCTGTGTGAAGTCCTGACGTGCTAAGACGTCAGCGGGGCCCAGAGCGTTGAGGAGGCCGGCGAGGGTTTTCCGGTCAGGCGGCAGGAGGAAGATTTCGGACCAGACAGAGTTGGTAATGTCGGAGGGGGCAGCAGGGGGCGTTGCGGAGGGGCCGAAGAGGAGAGTGTAGTAGGTGTGGATTTTGGGGAGGAGGGTAGGGAGGGATTGGCGGGTGAGAGGGGAGGGGTCCATGGCTTTCGGTTTGGTTGGGAGCAGGCACGGGGTGTGGGGCAAGAGTCTGAGGGACGGAGAAAAAGAGTGGAATAAAGGGAACAGGGGGCGGGGAGAAGATAATGTATAACCGCCGAGTTGAAGACAAGTGTCAGATGCATATATAAATGACGGACGAATGTTGATGTTGGGGAGATTTGTGGTGATTGCTTCTGGTGACGCGACTAAACCCTAACCGTGTGCTGACGTGTCACAAGGATTTATATAACCCAGGTATATTTCCATGTCATGAGAATTGGCATGTGATTGACTAGGAACGGGGGCAAACGAGCGTAATAAGGACTTTCATTAGATTCAGAGAAGCATATGGCAATCATGACTATTGGATGCATCATGGACAAATTTAAAAAAGAAAAAGACAGAAAAAAAAAAAACGCCCAAA
>JABFIG010000282.1:0-21690 GCA_017139545.1 Ambrosiella cleistominuta | reverse complement strand
CCTCCTCCTTCACTCTCCACCACCCAGTCTTACCCCCTCCCCTAGCCCCCCTCATTGTGTGCATCTCCGAAAAGGGCAGCGCGTGCATCTTTCTCAGGGTATCAATAGGGCGATTTTGGAGTGAGAGGGAGGAGGGGAAAGGGCACTGGCTATTGGACACTATATGATTAGTATGATTATGGAAGGTTGTTATTATGCGGACAGGTCGTATAGGCCAATGGATAAGTATGGTTAACAGTTTATCATGTTGTCATCATATTTTTCTTCTTTATTAAGCAGTATACAGGTTGTTAGCCAAGCTAGTTGTCAGTTCTCGTATGGATTGCATGTATTCATACAGGATATATTTGTTGTATTGTTTGTGGGCTAATTTGGCCATTAAGACATGCAAACCCTAGAAATTCCATGATACCTAGCCCACTTACCACAGACTCGTCTCAGCCCCATGCCTCTTCTTTTGTCCCTCCCTGTTCATATAGTTCATAATATTATCCTCCTTGACCCTTTATCCATCTTCTAGAAACTCCAAGCCCACTTCCATCTCCATTCTAATCCCTATCCCCTCACCGCCGTCTACCCCGTCTTATGCCAACCCCGCCCAGTCCCCTCTTGAAGCCTGAAGTTCCTCAAATATATGTAAATATGTACGGTTATGCCATAGCTGTCCCATTCTCTACATCGACGAGACATTCGGGGCGTACAGCTCCATCACGGACAAACACTCTACTCCACACTTCACACCGATATATCTAGATATACTTTTCCCTATACAACAGTATGTTTTTCTTTTGTTGTATATGTATAACATCTCTACTATACCTCAAGCGGTCAACACCCGCATGCCTAACACACTCTCCCGTCGTAAGTCAATTGTACGATTACCACTCCGTTCCGACCCCAAAATGGCCAGATACCCACCAGCCAACGTCAAAATTTTCACCTCGGATATTTGCTTGCTTACTACATGTCTAATCATGTTGGATTCTGATTGCTTTCATCAGTCTGGAATCAAGATATGCATTGTAAATGTTGTATGCATCATGTATCAACATAACTGTTAGGGTTCAGAATACCAGACTATACACTGACAGGGATCATGTTAATTATGTCAGCAATTTCTTAAATAGGTTATCAAAAAAAACACTTATATTTCTTCAAAGAATCTTGTCTAGTAAAATTTGTGAAAAAATGGATAAGGGTTGGGGTATACTCAGACCTCTTGTAACAACATATCTTGGCAACAACATTAGTATTGACAAATTTACAAACAGTAGTTCTTCTGTTTGCCAAGTCTAGAATCCTTTTTTTACTTTTTGTCTTCCTCTTCAACCCACTCATCTTCTTATCAGGAGACTCATTCCTTTCACCATCCACAAGCCGCCAACCGTTCTTGTACAACCTCTCCTCACTCCTCCACCTTCGATTCATCATTGCGCCTCATCCAGACTCATTTGGCAATTTCCTATGTTGTATCCCCTCATCATCTATGCTGAAAGAGAGAGAGAAAGAGCTTTGGCAGGTTAACTTCCAAGGCGTCAGTCTGGACTGTGGATTGGTTGTTGGGCTGTGGCGCTTGTGTGACGGTGGTTGCCTAGGTAGGAAAAAGGTCAGGGGAAGTTTGGGAGATAGAAAGGAAGGAAAAGGCCACCGACGGAAGGACGCAAGGTACGACAGTAAATAGTTGCAAGATATGACGATTGGCCGTTGGAGAGTGGGTGGGGGTGTGATAGGCAGGGGAGTTATCGGTGCTGGAGGTCCGGGGACTCGGGCTATGATTGGATGGAATCCAAGAATATCGGGCCAGATGATTGTTCAAGTCAGGATGAAGCTCACGGGAAGACGTGCTGCCTCAAAGAGATCCATACGTCTTGATGACCTGCCCCAAGGCCCTGTTCTCCATCCAGAAGACCTGCCCCTGCTCCCCCGTGCCTTCGGCGCACGAGGTCGTGAATCGACCGCAGATGCAGATCTTCCAATGCTCAGAGAAGCCGAGTATCCGCGGGTGATTCAGCAAGCCAAGGATCATATGGACCAATTCAAAGACTGTGTGGTATTGACGAGGGTGGGTGGGTTTTATGAGCTGTATCTGGAACAGGCCGAGATCTACGGGCCACTATTGAACTTGAAGGTGGCGACCAAAAGGACCCACAAGAATATTCCAATGGTGAGTTTTTGGCATGAATGTATCAATATCTAGTGGTATAATATCAAATGATGCGAGACTCCGCCCTGTGGGAAATGGAAACTAATCCACCTTATCAGGCCGGCTTCCCCTTCTTCCAACTCGGTCGCTATCTCAGAACTCTCGTCCAACGCCACAAAAAGAATGTGGCTATTGCTGAAGAACTACCACAAGACCCTGATGCTCCCAACTCTGTCCAAAATCGCCGCGTCACTCGCGTCATCACTCCCGGCACCCTCATCGACGAGGACTTCCTCGACCAATATTCCGCCAACTACATTCTCTCCATCTCGGCACCCGACTGGAAAAATGTCGACAGAGAGGTTGATGATCACGGGAATGCCATGTTAGATCGGAAGGCGAGGGAGCTGGAGATTGGTGGACGAAGCGTGGGCTTGGCGTGGTTAGATTTATCGACGGGTAGCTTCTGGACACATGTAGGCGAGTTTTCTGGATTGCCGGCGATGGTGTCCAAGGTGGCACCGAAGGAGGTCGTGTTGGATATTTCAATGAAGAAAGACACAGTGTCAGATAACCAGGTTCTGCCATTGGAAGGGGGGATTCTTGGGGCTCCATCTATCGCGGATGCTATCCATCATGTTCTGGCCGAGGACCACCATGTTGTCAGCTATTCGACTCAGGGCGAGCTTCAAAAGGTCAAGGATTGGGGGCCGATGCTTGAGACCAAGATCTCTGCGATAGAAGCGAAAAAGTTTTCACAGGAGGAGATAAGCGCTGTCAATCTGGTACTGACTTATCTCAACGGCCGTCTGAGAGAATCAATCGATGTCAAGGTTGAGGCGCCACAAAGAATGACAAATTTGTTGACGATGGCCATTGACAAGAATAGTTTGCGGTCACTAGAGATTAAGAAGACGATGAGGGAAAGTGCTTACGCTGGGTCCCTGCTTCATGCCATTCGCAAAACCGTAACCAAGGGAGGAACCCGTCTGCTGACTGAATGGCTGCGTAAGTACCTTCCAAAAATTGATTACTATCTAGACATGCTAACATTACACAAAACAAAGTCGCTCCCTCAACCTCTATATCTATCATCCAGGACCGCCAAAATCTTGTCTCCATTCTTCTTGCTCTCCCATCTCTGCGTTCATCTCTCACCATCCTCCTCCAACGCATCCATGACTCCCAACGTGTCGTCCAAAAGTTTGCTCTCGGCCGGGGCTCCGCCGATGACCTTCTTGATCTTGCAACGACAATCCAAGTCACAGACCACATGGTCAAAATTATCAACGAGCACATGTCCAGGGCCAACCTTTCCACCATCTCAGGGCTAACGGACAGCCCAAGTATACAGAAGCTACTAGATAGACTAAGTCTTGCGGGGCCTCTAAAACTGGCCGCCTCTATCAAAAACTCCATCGACGAAAGCGGTCTAGAAATGAAGCATCAGATGGACGAAGATGCGGCTGCAGAGATGTTAGCCTTGGCCCAAAGAGTCATCTACACCGATGGGACACGAGCCGATATAGAGGCGCTTCCTGCTGCTTTGCGTGAGGCTCCCCGTACTCGCCCCAAGAAGACCCAGACTTTTGCCGACGTCTACGGCGAAGACAATGAATTGTGGGTTATGAAACCCACTGCCTCCAAGACACTGAAGCAACTTCATAATGACCTCGCGGTCATAAAAGACGAACAAGTACAACTGGAGCAGGTGTTACGCAGCAAATACAGCGCACCCTCCTTAGTGCTTCGATTTATGAACGGCGTTGGGCATACCGTGCATGTCAAGGGTAAAGATACTAAGCCAAATGCCCCTATCTGGACGTTTCCGGAGGTCACAGAACGCATTATCAAGGCCAGCAAGTCAACCAGGGTATTCTACAACACTGAGTGGACTGAATTGTCAACTCGCCTGAATACCGTTCGCCAGTCAATCCGTTCTGAAGAGAACAATATTCTACGGACATTGAGGGAAAAGGTCATCCTTAATATGGTCAAGATCCGCCGCAATGCCACCGTTTTCGACGAACTTGATATTGCCGCTTCTTTTGCTTCGCTCGCTGAAGAGCAAAATCTCACTCGGCCAACTATCATCGACGAACCCATCACCAATATCTGCGGTGGTCGCCATCCCACCGTGGAAGGCGGTCTGCGCATTCAAGGTCGGACTTTTACGAGGAACGACTGTGTCCTCGGACGTCCGCATAATGCCTTGATTTGGCTCATCACTGGGCCTAACATGGCCGGAAAATCCACGTTCCTACGTCAAAACGCTCTCTTGACTATCCTTGCGCAAGTCGGCTCTTTCGTACCCGCAACCTCGGCGACCTTGGGTATCGTCGATGCCATATTTTCCCGTGTCGGCTCCGCTGATAATCTGTACCGAGACCAGAGTACATTCATGGTTGAGATGTTGGAAACAGCACAGATCTTGAAAAGTGCAACCGACCGAAGCTTTGTCATCATGGACGAGATTGGCCGTGGCACGACCCCAGAGGATGGCTTGGCAGTTGCTTGGGGAGCCTTGCGACATCTAGCTGTTAAAAACGGTTGCAGAGGATTGTTCGCTACACATTTCCACGATGTCAGCGATCTCGCGATCAAAGAAGGCTTCATGGCCCCGCCGACTGAAAGTTCTGCATCAGATATCGGTGAAAGTGGGGTTGGTGATCTGGAAGATGGGACAAAGGCCCATCTGATTAAGGCCTACTGCACGGATGTTGAGGAGTTAAATAGCGGTGGCTTTGTCTATGTTCATTGGCTGAAAGAGGGCGTCAATAGAAAAAGTCATGCTTTGAAGGTGGCCAAGTTGGCTGGTTTGCCGGAGGAGGCTATTGACACCGCGAAGAGGGTTTTGGAGGAGATGGGGCATGATCCAAAATGAAGGGGATATTTTGTATGATATCGTAAGCATGGACAGGGCTATTTTAAGCACGCAATCATGATACCATAAATAATACATATACACATCATGTCACGACCACGAAAACACAAAAATATTTTGTTTTTTGAATCCTTTTTTCATTCTTTTTTAGGGGCATGTATTTTAATGAAGATCTGAAAATGCATTGTTAGCAAAGTACTCAACCAATGAACATGTCGCTCGTCCTCATAAACAAGAGATGGCTGTTGTGCTCAAGTCATAAAGTGTTGTGAAGTAAAAATATCGTCAAGAGATTTCAGTGTTAAAAAGCTCATGATTTACATTGCATAATCATCCGCATGAGCACAACCACGACTTGGAAAGATAGACACGTTAAAACTTACCATAATGTCATCTAGAAAGACTGACCACCATCAAGGTGGCAAAGTCCATATTCCAGAACTCATCCTCTACACGGGCGCGGTCTGACTCGCAGTTCCTTTTTCAGAACTTTTTTAGAGTCCCCCGGCCCGTATAGCCAACAAGCTCCAAAACGTCCGTCCAACATCGCAAGCCATCACTTCAATACATTTAGTCGAAAAGACCGAAGCCCATGTCATCATCAGAGCCCTCCTCCTCAGACTCATCTTTCTTGGCAGCAGGAGTATCCTCGGTGGCAGCGGAAATGGCAGCAGCGGGGGCAGCAGCGGCGTAAGCGTCGGGGTTGGCGATGCGGTCCTTGAGCTCCTCAATGCCCTCCCAGGAGTAGTCAGTGGCGATAGCAACACTGAGGACGTTCTTGTAAGAGTTGACAAGGGAGTGCATGATGGAGGCAAGGGTGGGGTAGGAAATAGCCAGGGAGATGGTGGCGACGGTGGAGATGGCGGAGGTCAGAGACTTCAGGAGCTGCTCCTCGGTGATATCGAGGACAGAAGAAGCAAAGGTGTTACCCTGGTCGTAGACCTGAACAACACCCAGACCGTAGGTGAAGGGGGAGATGTTGAGCATGTTCAGCAAGGTGGCCTCGGAGGGACCGACCTTGTTGTTGGCCTCAATCAGCTTGAGATCGGCGGTAATCTCAATGGTACCACGGGCGATCTTGGTGGGGACACCGAGGGCCTGGAAGAAGGAAGTCTTGCCAGGCTCCATGCCAGTGTTGCCGGCGGGAATCCAGACGTCGACAGGGGCAATAGCACCGGGACGGGCAGGTGCAGCAACACGGTTGGCCAGAATCTTGTCACGGACGGCCTTCAGGTCGTCATTGGTGAAGACGAAACCGACGTTGCCCTTGACGAAAGGTAGAAGGCGCTCGTACTCGGGGGCGTCGTTGATGAAGGTACGCAGGGCACGGCGAACCTATAGGACGGCTTTGTTAACTATTGTCATCCAGGCGGGCGATGTGTGATGTTTGGCTTGCTGGCTAGCGGGGAACATAAAGAATAGTGGTCCATCCAAGAAACCCGAAGTGAAAGCGCAGGTTAATTAAAACTTACCATGGTGTTTTTACCCATCAGAACAACACCCTCACCACGGAGGGACTGGCGGATCTCGTGCATCTGTTGAGACGAGACATTGTCGACGGAGACAATGAAGATGGACTTGTACTCCTCAAGCAAGCCCTTGAGCTTGTCAAAGTAGCCAGCCTTGTTGGTAGTCTTGCCCCCCATTGCTTCTTTATTTAAACCTTGAAGGTAGGATGTTTAAGGGCGAGAAAAGGAGAGAATTGGAAAATTTGCGTTTATGAAAAAACGGCTATCGTGATAATTTTGTTAGAAGTCAAACTTACAGTAACCCAGCTATTTTTCGTTTTTTTCCCTTTCACAATCGCTTGACCTCTCCATTCCTAACTAAAAAGGTGGGGCCAATTTTTACCAATTTCGCAATATTGTGGGTTCCTTTCCTGGCGGTTATTCCCCGGCTCAACTGTAGACAGGGATTCTTAGGGCTTGTCATTCGTATCTTACCAAACCCGTCAACCGTACTGCTGACTAACTACCCTAGAGATATTCACAAACCCTTAATTCATGATGATGTAAACCCTCTTTCTACTGTACCCTTGGTGTGACAATAGCAACGGCCCCACTAAAACTAGTTGTATTCAACTTTTTTTCCTCAAGCGCCATGGGCAAACCGGTGCATTGCGCCGAGCGCAAACCAATCGATCTCCGACTGCAAAATCCCTCAACCCCAACTAAAAAAGATGACCTCCACGATCACTGTGAAAATCCCCTATAGCATCCTCGCGGCCTCAGCGTCCACCGGCATCCTCTTCGCCGCGCGCGCCGGTCAAATCGTCTCTTTTCCCGCTAACGGAGGAAAGGCCATTAGCGTGTGGATACACCCGGATCAGCTTCCGGCGCCGGCGGAGGGCGCGGGGGCAAAGAGGAGTGCGGCGGAATTAGAGGATGGTTGGCAGGGGGGTGTAGTGAAGAGACAACGGACAGAAGAGGCGGAAACTGAAGCGGCAGTTGTTGAAAAGATGAAGGAAGGGAAAACTGAGGCGGAAGTGAAGAAAAAGAAGGAGAATGTTGTTAAAAACGAGCGGGCGCTTATTACACTGTTGATGGTATCAGAAGACGGTAAATACGTCATTGCTGTCTCGGCGCACGACAAGACCTTGTGGGTCTTTGAACATGATGGCACCGGCCACCTGGCTCAATCCAGCAGACGGTATGTCTCCAATCAATTAATCCTTTCCTTATTCTTGATATCCCTACTAACACTCTTCCAGCGCCATGCCCAAACGCCCTTGTGGCATCACCCTCACCTCCACCCAAACCATCATCAGCGCCGACAAATTCGGCGACGTCTACGCCCTCCCCCTCCTCACCTCTCTCCCCACCACCGACACTCCTACTGGCCCCACCCTCACCCTCGCTGTTAAACACCACCGCTCTCACCCCTCTGCCACATCCCTGACCGTCCACTCCGCCGGCAACCTCCGCGCCCTCGAAGCGCAAAAACGCCACCTAGCCGAACGGCAAAAGGAACTCACCGATGCCACCAAGGCCCCCGAGGCCCCCGCCTTCAAACACACGTTGGTTCTCGGGCACGTGTCCATGTTGACGGATGTCGTGGTAGGCCGGGATCATAAGAGAAGGGAATATATTGTGACGGCGGACCGCGATGAGCATATTAAGGTGTCGAGGGCGCCGCCGCAGGCGTATGTTATTGAGGGGTTTTGTTTGGGGCATAGGGAGTTTGTCAGTGCGTTGGCTGTTGGGGGGCCTGAGGGTAAGTGGCTAGTCTCTGGTGGCGGCGACGGGGAATTGTTCGTGTGGGATTGGCTGAACAGCACGTTACTTCACACTGTCGATATCCTCTCCCCCGCCAAGTCCTTCGGTGCTGAGAAAATCGCCGTGTCCCGGATCATCTCTGCCGGCAACTCTTTCTTCCTGATTCTCGAAAATGTCCCCGCCGTTTTCCAGGTTTCCCCCGTCGACAACGTCCTGTCCAATGTGACTGCCACCAAACTCCCCGGTGCTCCTCTTGGCCTCACGCTGGTCAACAGCCAGCCTGTTGTCTCCGTTGATGGCCACGGGATCCTTGCTCTTTCCGGCAATGCCATCTTTGATCACTCAGAAGTCCCCGGGATTGTTCCCAAAGTGTCGGAAGAGGAGAAGAAGAAGATGTTGTACACTGTTGAGAGCATGCGGAAGAAGGTCATGGACTTTTTGGCTGAGAAAGAGGAGAAAGAGGCACAGGAGGCGGAAGAGGTTGAGGTACCAGCGCAAGAATGATTTTCGTGTGTATGATGGATGGATCAGTTTATATAGACTATGACGTAAAATTTTAATGCCATGTGAGAACCTGGATGGTCTCACGCTGTTACTATATATATATAAAGACAGCTAGAATTTCATCCACCATTTCACTGTTCCCATCAACTTATCAACCATGTAACAGCATAACCCTGATATGTGTCATCATAACCCTATAACCTGAACACGCAAATTACAACTTCACATCAAACAGCGGCATTCTCAAAGTCAAGCTTCAATTTTTTTTTTACTAATTCAGTACGCCAAACCCAGTGAGATCTAACATCAAACAGACCTGAAATCATAAACATTAAACAAGGAAAAAATGAAAACACAGCATACCGGGGCCCATCCACCGCTCTTCCTCCCGGCCCCCACTTTTGTGGAAGCTCCTCATGCGCAGCCCGTGTCCTCATTACCGTATGCCGAAACATTGCAAAAAAAAGGTATCGTGGTCCAACGTACGTATCCAGGAACCCGCTCACATATTGCTCCTCCTCATGCAAACATCCACCAAAGAAGTCCAAAAACAAGATGGAAGAAGTCCCCCCGACCTCGCGAGGTGCAACTGTCCAAAGAACAGAAAAACTCCAACATCCCATGAAATAGTGAACATGTCCCGTCGTTGTCATCATCATCGTTGACAACAGAGGATAAATCCAAATGAAGAATAAGAGTAAGAGTAAGAGAAAAAAAAAAAAAGAAAATGAACAGACTTAAAAGCATCCAATGACGTCATAACCCGGTGACATCACCATAAAGCCCCGAATCCTTGCCGCCACTTTACTGAGGAGCGCACTGGACACGCTCACCACCGGGGTGGCCATCATCCTCGTCGTCTTCATCCATCGCAGTGCCACTGAAACTCTTGCCGTTGGCATCAACATCCTCAAGATCTGCATCTTCGGTCATAGCGCCAGCGGGAGGAACAGGGCCGGCACCGGAGGACGGCAGAACAGCACGAAGAGTTTCGAAAGCAGCTTCATCGGTAGTCCAGCCCTTCTCAGGGAACTTGACATTGAATGAAATATACATGTTGCCAAAGTCGTGGTGGCGAGGTGACGGCATGCCCTGGCCACGGATCATCTTGACGGCACCAGGAGCAATGGCCTCACCGGGCATGATCTCAACGGACAACCAGCGATCGTCCAGGTGCTCGACGTAAATGTTTCCACCAGCAAGGGCAGTAACTAGGTCGATATCGCACTGGTACAAAAGGTCATCCTCCTTGCGTGTGAAACGGGGGTGGGGCTTCTGCTCAATCTCGAAAACGACATCACCGGCCTGGATACCGGGGGCCTGGTCACCCTCGCCACGGAACTCCACCTTGGTGCCGCTGCGGACACCACGGTCAACGTGGACGTGGAGAACCTTGCGGTCGACAACCGTCTTCTTACCGCTGCACTGCTTGCAGCGGTCCTTGTCACGGACAGTCTCACCCTCACCATTGCAGTCAGAGCAGACGGTCTGAAAACGCTGGATCATGGGACCCATCTGGCGCATCATAGTCTTCATACCACGGCCATCACAGCTCTCACAACGCTTGACAGAGCCCTCCTTACCACCGATACCATTGCACTTAGGACAGATGATGGAGCGCTGAAGGGCAAGCTTGGAAACCTTGCCACGGTACACGTCCTCCAGAGAAACCATGTGAGTGTGGTGGATAGTGCGGGCCTTGGGAGGACCTCGAGAAGGCATACCACCACCGCCACCGAACATATTGCCGAAACCACCGCCACCGCCAAAGAACTGGGCAAACAGGTCTTCAGCATTCATGCCACCACCACCGGCGCCACCCTCAAGACCCTGCTCGCCATGTTGATCATAGATGGCTCTCTTCTGTGAGTCGGAAAGAACCTCATAGGCGGCAGAAATCTCCTTGAATTTGGCTTCGGCCTCCGGATTGTTGGCGTTCTTATCTTGAAAGAGTAGAAATATCAGTCAGACTGTAGAAAATATTGTGTGTGTTCCGGGAATTGATCAATGTTTATCGTTTGGGGAAATCGAGGGTTGAAGTATAATACAGATTGACTTACCAGGGTGGTACTTGAGGGCGTTCATTTTGTAGGCCTTCTTCAGCTGGGCCTCGGTGCAGTCCGGCGTAACCTGCAGAAACACAAAAAGGCCAAGTCAGTCATGATGCCCCATTTCTCTACAATTTTGTCGGTCATCGTTTGTCATTGAGTCATTGAGTTGGTCGAGTAATATAATCTGCATCCCCAGGTGCAGTAGAAAAAAAAAACATTTCTTTATGGGTGCGGGGTGTGGTTAACCATCGTCATTCCAAGCCCAAGCGTCAGTCCCTGCGTACGTTTCCCCCCGCAGCCCGCCAACAGTTATGGGCAATATCGCTGCCCTCAATTGTCGAATTGTGTATAATGTCTTGACCATTTTGTTCTTGGTGACGATGACAAGGACGATGATGATGTGAAACCGGGTAGGTGACAGTGGCGGTTACTTACGCCGAGCAGATCGTAGAGCTTCGTCTCTTTAACCATTGTGACGACGTGTAAAGGGTATCAATATGTATGTTGTGTGTGGTTATTTGCAACGTATGGCTATTGTACTCGTCTTTCGTATGCTCGTCAAAGAAAACGAACTCAAAGTAGTAAAAAAACGGATGTCTCCTCTGTAGTCAGCGAGAGTGTGAAAGAGGGGGAAAAGATAAGAAAGCACAAAAGTCAAGAATTGAAGAGATCGTTCACAGCACTTGGACAAATCTTCTCAAGCTTAAATTGCAAAAAAGCAAAGTCAAAGTTTCTTGGACAGACACAAAAATTCCAAAAAAAGAACAAAATCTCAAAAGGTCTATCAGAGAAAAAAAAAAGGAAGCCCGCTACTAAAAGTTAGACAGACAGCACGAAGGGGGACCCCTAGCCTAAAAAAAAGAAAAAGAAAAAATAATGATATCGACACCTTAGTCCAATCAGCGCCTCTCTCAAATCACAAAAGGCCTAAGGGCTACGACGCCTCCCTAGAAGCCTCCTCAGTAGCACCGTCTAGTGTCTTCTGTCTCAAGGTCTTCTGTTTTAGTTTCCCTATTTAGTACTATGGTGGCCCCCTTCCCCAAAATAACAACTGCCAGTATTGGAAAAAGGCGCATTCAGTTACAGAGGGAACAGCCGGTGATGAATATGACAGGCTCCATCTCATTGGTTTTAATGTAGATTTTTTTTTGGGAGATCCTTCCATGGATTGCAGCGGCGGATGGACCGACCACTGAATGTTGGATGTTTCTAGAGACTTCGGCGGCCTGTGACCGTCGTGTTGTGCCTTTTTCTTTTGTCACTTGGGAAAATTTACAATACGCTTGTAACTTGGAGTTTATCTAAATACATATGTAAAAAGACACAGAAAGTCCGTTGATAATTTCTAAGCCTGCCTTTACAAATGGTGGATATACGCTTTTGTGTTACATGGGGGCTGTGATGTTATTGAGCCGCCAATTATTTGGAAGGTTTTCCGGACCTGGAGGGGTTGGTTGAAACGCGGCGGTAGATGTCGAATTTCCAGGCCGCTATCATCTGTCAATAGCCTTTTTTTTTTTGCCTTCCTCCTCCCCCTATTTATTCTTACACATATACCTCCAGGGTTCATTTAATCTCACTTCAACCTCATTTCAACCTTAATCTCAACCTAACCTCACTTTCTGTCAGCACTGATTAAAAATCATAAATCATCAACATATATACAAAAAATAACACGACCCCTCCTCCTCAATCAATCACTATACACAAACAACCCCTCCAGACAGAAAAATCTCCCACCTTCCACGTTCCCCCATCACTCTCACATTTTCTCCACTCCCATCGACGCCCATAGAATCTCATCGAATCGCCCCGCCCCGCCCCAGCCAAATCTTCCACCAGATTCCATGCCATCCATCCACGCCCCCCTCGCCCCTCCCCCATCTTCCATCCTTCCGCCACACCTTTTCCCACAACACCCAATTGCCTGGTTCCAGCCAGATACCGGACTATATTTTAAAATTATCAGTAAACAATCAACGCGATAGTTTTTGTATATAGATAAATCAAAAGATATCTCGAAGTTTACTCCAGCTTTTCTGATGTCAATTCCGATTTTAAAAATATATAAACCTAGATATCAAGAGAATCATGAGAATTACAAGGGAGTACCAAATATTCACACCGATACTTCTACTCCCTCGTTACTTCCCACTCTAAGCCTGCTTACATAATCCAACACCTCACTAAAATAAGCAAATAACTCAGCGGTGACCTTGGACCTGAATAGATGGAAGGGAGGAAGGAAACTCCCGGCCATCCAACCAATCAAATAACATCTGAATATCAATTGCATGTCCAACCGAAGAACACGTACATGCACACTTAAACACAAAAAGCCACGACTGCACATTTCTACATATATATAATATCGACAAAATCTTTCTTTGAATACAAAAAATGAATTCATTATATCTGGCTTCTGTAAACTATTCAATAGAACTACCAATCAAAAACGCCCCAAAATAAACTATCGCCAATCAGTGACAGCATCATTCATGAAACTTGACAGGCCAATTCAAAAGCAAAAGCTGCATGCACCGAAATAAAAAAAAAACATTCCGAAAAAAAAACCATCCAGAAAGAAAAACAAAACACAAAATCATTCTCATGTAACAAAAAAAAACAGAAAACATAACCAATGACCCAAACAACAAAATCCGTAACCCAATATGTAGTGACATGTATTTTTACTTCGCCCATACAAAGACACACACATCATTGTCACTCCACTCAACTCAACAGGTTCTTCAAAGACGGACTAATACTGGCCGGCGCAGAGCCATGAGCACTAGGCGGTCTCGGGCCAAGCGTATCCCTTTGAGAAAGCGCACTTGGTCCCGGCGTCATAACCGACGGCGGACCAGTTTGACTAACCGGTCTGTCTCGCCCGTAATGGCCATAAGTATCCCGAGTAGTCAACGGTGACCCTGCATGCGAAGGATACGTCGGTCGTGGGGTGTGCTGCGGTATCATGCTGATCAAGTCGGAGCGTCTCGAGCCCGACATGCTGTTGTGCGGGGAATGATGGTGAGATAGGCTGCTGTGACCCAGGTGCGACGGCTGGGAGTGACTATGCGAGATGGAGCCGTGGGACGATGAGTGGTGAGAGTGGGAACTCTGGTGATGAGAGTGTCCCGAGTGCGATGCATGGCTGCTGTGAGGCCCATGGGAGTGGTGAGTGTGATGGGTATGGTGATGGTGGTGGTGAGAAACCGGAGCCGTAGTTGGGTTGTGGCTGTAGGGCTGGTGATACGAAGAGCCTGACGAGGGCAGGCTGGAGTGAGATGGCGAGTGGCCATAGACAGGAGCATGCGACGAATGATGCGATGGCGCATGGGACATAGGCGGCGCCTGCTGGGGATTTTGGCTCGAAATGGACAGAGGTGGAGGTCTCAGTTGCGTCAAAGTAATTGCCGGCTGTGGTTGTGGCGGAGGAACTGGCTCGGGATAGCCACGGGAGTGCATCGACATAGATTCAGAAATAGAAGCTGGTCGATGGAGAGAGTCGGACCGTCTGGGCTCAGTTCTGTGATGGTCGACACGGTGCATTGGCGGCTCATTATGCCGGGGAGGCTCAATACGGTGATCGTGGCTTGGCGCACTCCGGTATTCCTGATCCCATCCGTTGGAGAATGGAGGCATTGCCATCTGGTAGTAGGGACGATCGTTGCGAGACATAGGGCCGTTGGATGGAGGCGACGCGGGAGCCGGACGATGCACTGGAGCAGCAGTAGAGAGCCAAGGTTGAGGCTGATACGGTCTGTGGTCTATAGGCGGTGCCGGCTGAGGGGGCGGCGGCGCTATCCGCGGGCTTGCCAAAGGAGGCGGGCGCTCAAGGGGTGCAGTAACTGCAGCCACAGGATAGACATCCTGAGGCATAGTACTGGAAGGAGGCGCCGGAATAGGAGCAGGCGGAGGCACAGGGTGCAGAATAGGAACCTCTATTATGGGCTCAGGAGCACGCTTTTGAGGCATCCTGTTAAGCTTGTGGCACTTGTGGCAGCGGAACTTGCGCTGGTCCACAAATCTCTTAGCCTCATCGCCAACGTCAAGCTCCGGCTGATCCGCATTAGTCATGATGACATCAATCGACTCGTCCAGGGGCCACCATCTGGGACTGACGTCAATACCGCAGGCAATGCAAATCTGGTCCAGTGTAGACATGCCATTGCGAATGTGACGAGAATCAGGGAGCCCATTAACGCCATTTGGCTTAGATCGACCATTGCTGATAGGAGACGCTGGAGTGGCGGTAGAACCCCGACGACCGTGACCATTGATGCTTGTCTTAGCAGCAGAGGCAATCATACCGGCCTTGCGGACGGAACCAGTAAGAGTAAGATCAGCCTGCTTATAATTGCGCACGTATAGCTGAAGAGCCGTCAGATCATGCTCCTTGACCGCGTCATGAAGGCCAATCGCAGCCGGTGAGGGAGAGTCATGAGACAGACAGAAGACTATTGGTGACATTTCGCCAGACTCGCCGTTGCACGTCACCATTTTGTGGTGGGCCCTGCGGGTACTCTTAACTGAGTTCATAGCAAAGCCAACAAAGTACCGGTTGGGCTGGCGGCGAGCACACTCGATGTGGAAGGTCTGCGGGCAGTTGTCACACTCAACGCAAGCACCCATCGACTGTTTGCAGATGGAGCAGATGCGCTCAAAGCGAGCACGAGGAATGGACGTAACACCCTCAGCAGGAGCCAGAGCCTCAGTGTTGCCAAACATGATCTCATTCATCATGACAGCACAGGTCACGTGAACCCAGTTATTGTCGGCAGTGCGCTTGAGGGCCTCGTGGGGATTGACAGGACGGCCTGATTCCTCCTGTTTCTTTTGGTAGAACTCGGCAGTCTTCTTGGCCAATTCACGCTCAACACGATCACGCTCCTTGTCCTTCTTCCGGACACTCTTCTCAGGAACGCCCACCCAATCATAGACAGTATAGTCAATTGGGCAAAGTACACAATGGTAGTCGAGTGACAACTGGGGGTTGCGATCGTTCATACAGGTGTCGCAAGACCACTTACCGGTTTTAGAAGACTTAAGTGGCTTAACACCATAACAAGCAGCATGGACAGGCAATCTGCAATCTTTGCAGGTAAGAATAGAGTCGTCCATGTCGCCGCAGACGGCACAGGGTTGTGGCCGGGGCTTGGGAAGTTCGGGTATGACCGCGGGAACCGGGGTTGTAGCAACCACGATAGGGGTCTTTTCGGAGGGAACAGGTGTGACCTTTTCCTTCTCCTTCTGAAGCTCCTTCTCTTTTTCCTTTTCCCGCTCCTTGGCCTCCTTCTCTCTTGCCTTTTCCTCCTTCTCCTTCTCCTTCTCCCTGGCTTCCCTCTCCTTTTCCTTTTCCTTTTCCTTCTCGCGCTGTTCGCGTTCGCGCTCTCTCTGCAATTCTCGCTCCTTCTTCTTGCTGGAGGCCGGTGCAGAAGAGATCTCCTGGCTCTTTTCCCCAGCGGCAGTCTTGAGCTTTTTACGTGGAGGCTGTTCGGTGACAGTAGCGGCATGTCCCTTTTGGACAGAGCTGTTGTTAGTCACAGCCGGTAAATCGGGTGAAAATCTCTCCTTTGCAGCAGCAATTTCCTTGATGAGTTCCTCATCTTGCTTGCGCTTCCAAGCACGGCCACCAGACTGAGCAATCTTGCGAGCGATATCATCGATATCCTCCCACTGGACTGCATAACGTCTCCAAAGTTCCGCGCAACGTCTGCAAAGAGCGACAATGTAATGGTTGTTCTTCTCCTTGACAGTCTTGCCCTCGGTTGAGCCACCAGTAGGAGCACGACGCCACTGTCGGGACTTCTTGGTGTTGCAGAACTTGCAAGTGAAGAGGCGCTTCTGCTTGATCGCCTTTTCATTATCATAGGCAGAATCATCCGCATCATCAGCAATGTCATCTTGAAGCTTGGCAGCAGATTTCGCAGCAGCCTTGGCTTCCTTCTTACTCTTACGGCCCTGAAAATTGCCCCAGACCTCTTTACCACGATTCGTCTTTTTCCAAGTGTAATAGAAACGCACGATATCCTTGTGAGGAACAGTCTTCACATGTCTGGAAACAGCACCCAGTTCAGAACCAAACTTGGCAACACCTTCCTCGAAGCGTTTGAGCTCTGAGGGGCTGAGAGCCGGTTCCTTGAACTCAGCAAGATTGGTATTTCTCGTCATCTCAAGTGCAGCCTTGGTGTCAAAGTTTTCGGTAAACAGAGCATTGAGGGCGATATCTTGCAGATTGGTCGAAAGCTTGGGAACGCCAATCTCCTCAGTCAACTCGAGAGCATCCTTCATGTAAGATGTGATATTCTCGGGCTTGATGACAGATTCGTCGGGCATCTTCCATAAAAGCGTAGCAGTGCGCCGCGGGTCATCATTATCGTAGTCCTCACCACGAACAGTATAACCAGGAGGCTCATCTTGTCTCCAAGCAGGCCGATTTTCTCTCTCGGCTTTTTTGGCTTCAAATTCAGCAATCTGTTCCTTCGTAAGGCGAGGCTCACGGCGACCAGGTTTCTTGAGCTCCAAAGGCTTTTCGTACTCAACCGGCCGACCGGGCCAGGGCATGACGGTGGCCTGGTGACGGGGGCCAATACGGGTGCTTGTTCTGGGGTAAATGCGATCATCAAGATCAAGAGCATCCTCGACGTTACAATGAGCACCAAGATACCGGAACGGCCACAAGCTAGCATGTTGTATTTGCTCTGGCGTCGGCTCTGGGCGAATATCTTCTTCAACTGGAGGGGTTTTCTTGGCCTCTCCAGCTGCAGCTGCAAGCTCTTCCTCTTCCTCAGCAAAGTCATCCTCGTCAACTTCGGGGGTATTGCCGAAGACCGGGGTGTGGCGGGCATTGATCATCTTTTCATGGCGACGACTGCAGGGAGCACATGACCAACCGAATCCACGAGAGGGTTTCTTGGTAACTGGAGGATTGACACAGTTCATATGCCAAGTAATTTTGCAATCTGAACAATCGACGGAATCATTGCTGCATTGCTTGTTAGTAAGTTGTAAACTATGATGTCATTTTTTTCGTGCCATGTGTAAGAGAACGTGAGGATCATAAGTATCAATAGCACCAGCATGCGATAGCATCTACAGTAGAAGAAACCAGCACAGTTGGCTGCAGCAAAGCCTGAAAGGCTAGAGATCCAATCAACTAAAACGTGACAACACAGATAAGAGGGAAAAAAGCCAGGGGATTGACTGATGTGCATGGGGAGCATGAAGACCCAGGGCGGCACAGGGGAGCGCGGAAGCGCGGATTGGCTCGAGCTGTATTGGCTGCATCTGGCTGCAGAAGAACTGCATTCAAAATGCGGAGGTACAGAAGAACGGAGCACTTGCAGGTGCAAGTGTGAAGTGTCCAGTCATCTAACGGAGTTGTGCATTTGCTGGAGCGCCGGGCTGTAAAAGAAGATACGACGCCTTATCAAGATGATGGGCCGAAGAAATGTCGATGTGTATCCGAATCCAGTAAACTCTCAGGCGCCGCACTCAGACTCAGCCTCTTCACATCAGATCAAGCCAAATCCCGGGGATCCTCTCATTGTTGAGTAGCTGTCAAGTCTCTCATATCCGGCTGATGCGCTATGCTGTGAAAGTACAGACCAGCCCCTAAAGAGATTAATAAAGACAATGCTACTGTAGATGGAAGGATTCAGTGACTGGGCTGAGCAGAGGACCCAAGAGTGCAGGACAAATAAAGCCTTGCTTGATGTTTAGTCAATGGTCCCCGGCATCAGTCGAGCCGGGCTTGCTCAGGCCAAAATTCCAAGCCGAAAAAAGTCAACCCCCAAAATGAACAAGAGAAGCGAAGGAGAAAAAAATCACAGCCCATAGAACGAATGTGAGCAAGGGGTCCCTGCTCCATGGTTCCCTTGTGTACAGTGCGTTGCTGCGGTGCTGCTGCAGGTGCTGATTTTTAGTGCCGTCATTGATGTTACGGGCAAGAAAAAGAGCAGATGACAAGATCTCGGTGGAAACGTGTGTGCGAAAGGTCCGATAAACGACAAGACAAGCAGTGTAAAGTGCTGATATCTCGTTTGTTTTTCGTACTTATCAAACAGACACAAATAGTGGTAAAAACATTGATAGCATGCTGCTTATCACGAGGTACACATATAAAAAGCGAGAAGGGACAGTAAACTTACCTAGCACAATAACCGTTGCACCGCTTACAAAGCTTCACAGCGGCTGTCAACTCACGACCGCGACCTTGTTCAACCAAAATGAACTTCCAGTGTTCATCAAGCATGCGCTTGACCTTTTCTGGGACGTTGATAATGGAGCTTGTAGGCACGAGATCATAATGCTTTTGAATATAACGATCATACAACTTTTCGTACCAGAAGCTGTCGGGTACCTTTTTGTACTCTTCCAAACTGCTGATTTCCGACTTGTGCATGATGCGACACTTCCCGCGCACAGTAGACAACGGGGAAACATCCGAATGCATCGTCGCTAGAAGCAGGCGGGTGTCCTGGACTCTCTTACCAATATCCTTGGGACGATAATACCAGTTGACCCGTATGGCATCAACGGGCCGGCTGATGTCATTGCCGACGTGCATGAATTCCATGATGCGACCAAGATAGTACGGCTCTCCGGGGGGTTCGGAGACAAGGTACACATGGTCTAGGGGCTAATGTTAGTGTGTCTGACCTTCTAAGACACCCTGTAACATTGGAAGAAACAGGCCCTGGACAAGTGGACCCAGGCAACGATTTGCGGGTTCGGGGAGGGAGGGGGTGTGAACGAGGAGAGGGGGGGAGACAAAAAAAAAAAGATGACTTGGGCACAATCCAGAGGTGAGATGGAAAGAGTGGTAGTCTCATGGGCGACGCCAGTAAAATGTGTGAAGATGCATGAAAATTGGCAGAAAAAAAGAGCAGACTTACCATTTGGCAGGAGAACAGTGCTGTCATCAGCAACAAGGGCACCATCCTCGTTCAGTATAGCGCCACAGTTGGTAAATGACATCAAGTTGTTCTCGGTGTATCTAGTGTGAACAACTGGCGTAGACGTGGATGGGCTCGCATGAGAAGCAGCAGCAGCGTGGCTACGTTTTGAGCCGTTGGAGCCATTGCTGTGAGAACTTGAATTGGATAAGCCGTTGTTATTGGAGTGGCCCGTCTTGCGCTTCTTGGATGGAGGCTGCGTGCTTGACTTAGCATCATTGCCTGTCGTCGCCCCATTGCCTGATGTGCTGCTAGTGGCCGAATGCGAGCCAGCACCAGACGTGCTGACGAGATGGTCATTCAGAGTCTGTTGCACAAGGTTACGGCCATCGCCATTAGCACCCGTAGACTTGCGGTTACTTGAGGAGCGAGCCGGTGTAGATGAATCTAAGGCTACTTGAGGGGAGGAATTTCGTTGCCGCGATGACTTCTTATGAGACTCTGTGCTGTATTCAAAGTCCATGTCTGGAGTGTCCTCAGCATAGTTGGGACGTGGGCGGTTGCGAGAGCGAGTACCATATGGGTTCGCCGCATCGCCAGAGTCCTTAGCAGCAGCAGAGGCTGTATTGGAATTACTCTTGGACATGGCGTGGGAAGTAGTAGAAGAAGAGGAATGGGGGACAAAGACGTGGTTATTACGAACAGCTTTGCGCTTCCGTGAAATGGAGGCTGAAGACGCAGCAGTCCTCTTGGACTCGACCTGCGCGGTATGTGTATCCAGACTCTGCTGCCGGGCGCGCGGTTAGAAAGGTTTCACGGCCAACACGTGAGGATAGAAAAAAAAAGTCAAGTGAAGTGGTAATAAGCACGAGGCATAGATGATGGGGGCAGAAGAGATGAATGTGTGAAGTGGAGGTATGTGTGTGTGAATATGAAAGGAGGTGGGGAATTATGACGAGATAGAAGAAAAAGAAGAGGGAAAGTTTAGGTTGAAGAACCAAAAAAGAAGTGAGAGGCGCGTAAATAGGCATGGGGGCGTGGGAATCAAAAACCGGCAAGGACAAAATCGACGGTATGAAGACCCAGGAACCGAGGAAACAGACCCGTCAACAGCCAATGGACAAGATAAAGAGCGTCTGTAATGGTGATGACAACAAATAAGTGCAAAAATTGAGGGGGAAAATTAATCTCAAGTCCAGACTATGGCGTACAGTTTCCGTGCCTGTGTGTGTGGAGGAAGAAGTGGTTTGTGTGGTGGGAAAAGGAAAAATGAGGACGGACGTTGGCGAAAAAGGCGGGTGGATGACGATGGAGGGAAATCAAGGTCGGGAAAGGGAGCCAGGTGCATGTATACGGGACCGACAAGCCAGACAGGATGTGCTCGCCAAACCTCATGGGGTAATGGATGGATATTGGGAGGGGCGGGGGGTTAAAGTTGTTAACGGGTCTAAGGCGGGCACTTACATTGGGAGTATTTAAAGCCATGGCCTTGCTGGGAGCCATAATCACTTGAACAAGATGGCGGGATCGCAATGACATCAAGTCTTGTCGAGACAGAGAGAAAGAAGCAAAAAGACCCTAAGAATGGGCGGGTCTTGGAGTGGCGAGAACCGTCACTAAGGTCACGACGACCACGGGCTGTGCGCAATAATTATGACGATATCTGCCCGAGAGAAAGAGATGCAGATGCTTGTTTGCCGACAGACTATGCATCTTGTCTTGGGGCCATACTGCCAAAACACGTGCAGCAAAAAGAATATCTACAAGATGGCAAAGTCTCACAGAGGAAAGTTTTTTTTCAGCCTGGTTCAGTGGTTCGTAGAAACAGTAACAGAGCGGTACAATATAATCGTCGGCGCGATCAAACCAGGAACCAACCAAGCAGAGAAAGGACGACAATGAAATGCCAGTGCTGATTCTATGGTATGGGCGTTGTGGCTCTTGTGGAAGTCTTGGGGGGAAGAGAATCTGGTATGGGGGCGGAGGGGGGGGG
>JABFIG010000281.1:0-21711 GCA_017139545.1 Ambrosiella cleistominuta | reverse complement strand
CCCCCCCACTTTCCCACCCCCTCCTCCGCTTCCATAATTGTCTTGTGCATTTTCCTCTCCCCCAGAAGAGACCCGCCATAGCATTCATTACCCACTTGAGTTCACATGTGTTTCTTTTTTGAATAAACCGATATTTTTTTAAAACGTCATTATTTCCGCTTAAATGGATTGAAAAATTTATTGTCATTCTCCTTACGCGTAATAGTAGTAGTCGTGGCCGTGGTCTTCTAAGTTTGACCTATTTATCTAAGAATTCCATCTCACTTTGTTCGGCAGTTCTCTTCGTCTTGTAGCCACAAATCCATACATATACTTCTGACTCCAAAAGTCATCTTGTCATCTGTTTTTCTTGTGGCCTTTCTCATTGTTTTTCAATTTATAAAGACCTATACACTACAGCTATTCCCTTTGCACTTTTCAACTCCATCTTTTCTACGCTCTTATCTAGTCTTGCTCACATATCCACATATTGATATTATATATACTACGGTCTATCTAGGTACTTAGGTTTTGACATTCGTCCTTCTTTTCGACGTTAATAACAGTAATAAACACACCGGTGGTTTGCATTACATTCACCATCAGCCGGGCCATTCATTCACTCCTTCTCTTCTTGGATATAAACCACGTCCATCTCTTGATCTACAACCTCTCTGTTATACATTCGAATTCTCCACAAAAGTCACCATGCAGTCTGGTTTCTACATGGAATACTTGGAAAGTAAGTATCAAGCAAACAGTCTTCTTTGCCTTCACTCAAGTGTCTTCTTCCCTATATGTCTGGCTTGTGGTTTGGTGTTCTGATGCACAAAGATTGCTTGAGATATGTCATGTGATTTCTTGTTTCGACGTAGTCTTCACATCTGGGAACCTATCTGCATCACTGCGCGCAACACCGAAGGATTGTATCTGTCATCATGTCTGTTATATTCTGCTTGTGTCTGGAAATGAGCACCTGTGGCTATTCTTGAGGTTTGAATCCTCATCTTGAGGCTGTTGATTGCCTCCAAGTTGGGCACTGATACAGCAGTTCAAGGTTGTACCAAGCCACTAAATTTTTGGTCTGCGGTTTTCTGTCTATCGGCCCAACCATGGTAAATCTTCTCAATGGCACGCAATATGGATACAGATAGACAGTGACAATGGCAGCCTCACTCATGGGTCTTCACAGCCACAGCATTATCTCAATATTGGTTCCAGTGAGAATGACAACCAACCCTCCAAAGCCATGACCTAAACTACACTACATTCCATCCCAGAAGAACAAGCACACAGTAATCAATTAACCCAAGTAATGTTCCCCTCGCTAACATCCCCCTCCAGGCCTGTGTCGCCGCCGCGGCTGGGCCGACCCCATCTACGACGCTGGCTACAACAACAACGGCTACACCTGCCATGTCCTCGTCCACGGCCGCAAGTACCAAACTGACCTTGCCTACGAAACGCTCCAACTCGCCCAAGAAAACGCCGCTATGCGCGCCTTCATGGTCTGCCGCAACTTCAGCGTCAACGGCGGCATGCTCGCCCGCAACGGCGTCGTCCAGGGCCTCCCGGCCGCCGATGTGGGCCGCAATGGCATTCAGAATACGCCGGCATCGGCGGCGGCAGCGAGCGTGGGGATGGGGATGGTTGGAGTGGCAGCGAGGGCGGGAGCAGGGAATGGGCAGGGGGGGCGGAATATGACGTCGCCGGTAGCGCCGATGGGGTATGGGGTTCCGAGTCAACCGTTGCCGCCGCATTCGCGTATGGGACGCTCAGGATCTTCGAGCAGCTCGAATGCGTCTTATGAGTTATAATTGTGTCTTCGATGTTGACACTAATCGCCGGACTCTGTCTTAAAGGTTGTCTTCTTGTCACTAGGCCTCGTTTAGCAGCAGGGTGATCAACCTCCGTTGCTATCATATTTTTTTCTTTTTTCTTTTTTCTGTTTATGTTGATCTATCATTCGATGTCCATCCATGAAGACGGCTGGATAAGCTCCGCGGCTCATTTCATTATCAACTCGATCTATCATCACAAAAAATATTGGCATTAGCATTGGCAATGGGATGTCATCAATCAACGCCTGGCCCGGGTGCCAGCCCCAAGACACGATACCAAAACCAGGTTCCATCATGATTCACTGGCTGGCATCATATATTACTCAAGAAATATTGTAGAATTTCTGCCATTACTAGGGCTCTGATTCTTCGATCGAGTGGGTTGATCAAAATTATCTTAGAGCTTCTTCGCAAAAGTCCCTGACTCGAACTCTGCCCGGCTCACACATCAGACTCAGTCATGGCACATCTTTCTCTCTTTGTTCTTTTTCTTCTTATTATCTTTTTTCACATTATGTTTTCTCTATTCATGACACTTCACTATATACTACACTACACTACACTTCATACAAGACATGAATTTACGAATCCCCCATCTTCACGACTAGTCACTGCACATATATCTTTGTTTTTTCTCTCTTTAGATTTTCACGACCCTACCGTTCCGCCCTGACGCCTCCAACCCTCTGTACAAGCCCAATTAATTACCAGTCTCTGATTGCTTCGTTGCTCCCCCACTGATGTTCAACCACAATTGTCAACCTACATCCGATTTCAAGTTCCGATTGGACCGGTACCATCTCCGTGATGAACCTTGTTATGGTAATGTCACACGGTGCTTGATCGACCGGGGATTGTGTGATACTATTTATTACATTTCCGGCCTATCAGAAATCACTATTATCCGACATCCTGATCAAGACAGACTAGTACTATTTGGTACACCATCCGGGCTTCCATCTCTTTAAAAGTCCGAGCCAAGCCTTGTGTCCGGACATTTTTCGGGCTAGTCATGAAAGCAATCTGGCCCTGTCTTGATCCAAAGGCTTGTTCACACATAATGCATATTGGCCTCGTCACGTATCAACAAGCTCGATATTTTACGGCTATGCTTTTGGTCCCTATGCTTCTCGTGTATTCTGACAACACAGGATCTTATGATCATATCCTAGATACCAGTCGATACTCGTCTTGCCTGACACATAGCCCATCCTCTCCGGTGTCAAAATTCATCTCGTTTTTCTTGTCTATTCATATTCCAACGTGACCCCTCTCATACTGGTCAGCAAAAGTTATCTCCCATGAATCGATATCTAATCCTGCTTTTTCACGACTTACGACTTTTTTCCGATCAATTCTCTCGTCCACTTTTTGAATTTGCCTCGATAGTTTCTCTAGACTATGGCCATCAATTCCATCACATTCAATAAATATATAATTATGTACATATCTATATTTGAGCCTCTGCTGACATTCCATTTTGGTGCGCCGCTATTTTGATCTGTGCCGAGAACACACCTCGTGTATTCAGTGAAATCGTATAGGATCTGTCAATTGGCCAATCCCCGGGCTCAAATACCCCTGCAGGTGGTGATGAGGTCAAATGTGGGTCCGCTCAAACCTCACCGCTAGTTGTTCGCCAATCCTTGTTACACATTATTAGGAATCATACTGAATGATATTCCACGTGACTGTCCCGTCTTGTTATCCCTGTTAAGTAACCACGAATAGATCACAGATAAATGGCAAATAGACGTATCGGAGTCATGTTTGCGCTTAAAAAGAGGACTAGTTGACGTAATAGCTTGAGTTACGGCTGACGAATTCGCTTGAATATAATACACAAACATGTTTTGACAACCAAACAACTAGTGTCCATATCTGGTATGATTTCTCTGGGGCCATGAGACATTACGAGGTTAGTATCACAAGAACCAACTGATATGTCATGGCTGAAACAGATTGTATAAATATTCACTAGAGTATCAAGAAACATAATTCCATACTGAATAAATCACAATATAAGAAATAACATATATTAGGCCATTATGTATATTCCCAATGAGATGGTTGATGTAATGTGATCTAACCCTATAGTTGACTATATTTTCTGGGATTACACATATCAGGAGATTACCCAACTTAACCCCAGCCACTCGATCTGAACATCCTGACGACTGAACACAATGTGAACATATTGGGACTAGCATGAATTGTGATTGGATATAATTTCGTGATACCACATCGGTGGTATTTTCTCTCCCTTTTACTGGAATGATTAAAAGTGGCAATATGTTCTGAGATGTCGAAAGGAAGGATTTTATGGGCCGACTATAGAGGACTAGAAGGCAAGATACATGACAAAGTTTATTGAGGAGGGCTCATCGCCCCTTTTTACATGTTTATTTATTTACTTTGCAGCGTAATAGAGTATATGGAGGAACCGGGAGATATATGGCGTCAGACTCCCCTATATCCTTTTTTTTTCAAAGTTGGAAATCTCAGCAGCAACATATAAAAGAAAAGAAAAAAGTTTGATATCTGAACATGGCAGGCCTGGATAACACATAGTATGTCGACGTTTTAGAACCCAGAAGCTCTCTATTGTACCACATTTGATGTTGATAACACGTTTACAATTTGGGATGTGCCCCAGTGTTCCAGCGAACTTGGATGATTCTGAAACATTGACGGGATGCGCAGGCTACGAAGCCCCCCCTACTCCTGGTAAACAAACATTTATATCGTCCTGCTGATCACTACGCCAGTGGAGTGCTGGAGGTGGCTTTGCAAAATTCTGGTCATTCTATAGGAGGAGTCCTGACATTGTTGAAACCCGAGTTTCTAAATTTTCTAACTGGACACTAAAAAGGCACAAGAGCGAGAGAGCAAGTGGGGCAAAAAAGATCAAAATCATAATGAGGCGAAAAACCAAAGTCCCTGAACGGCCCCCCAGCTGAAACATTCAAATGTACTGTATAAGCTAATATAATATGGTGGGGTACTTTGCAAGCCATCTTCACCCTTTTGCGTCAATCACAGCATGAGAATGACAATTTATTACATACAAGATGCAAGACAATTGCAGTCTGGATACTGATTTAGTCAGTTGAAATAAGAGTCTATAGCCCAAAAGGCGAGTTGAGAATGTGTGTATCAAACATACACATAGAAGTGGTATCCCAATCAACAACGATAGTCGCTTTTGTCGAATTACCCACTGGGCATCTTAGAATATTGTGGCGATCTAGTTATTCAGGGTAATAATTAAAAGGCTACATATAGATTTTTGTATGCCTTTATGTGGTATTTGAGCAGGCCAAAGGGTCTCATGACACAAAGGTCTTGCTTGTAGTAAGCATTTCAAGCTGTCAAAGTTTTGACTTGCAAGTTTTTCAAGTCTTAAGAGTAAGATGTGGTATCAAGTCTAAAAATATAAGAAATTAAACCCTCCTTTGGACATTTGAACAGGTTGTGCCTAAGTGAGTGCATGTTACATAATATAAGAGTTCTGACAAGAGTTATCGCATGATGATAGGGTTCATGATGCAACTGGAAAATGTCAGCTCTTTCCCAATAACTAAAAATCACTAAAAGATATGTTTAGGATTGGAAAGGCAAAAGGTTGATAGAACTTAGGCTTCATAATAATCGAGCAACATTACAAGTAACAGTGTACTTTTTGCCAAACTATACATCCACTGTGTAATATCCTTACTTGGCTATGTGGATACCAGAAGAGGCGGAACACATGCAGATGTTTGAAGTTTGAGATGTGAACATTGGCTTGTTTGATGTGTATTCGAACATTTTTCTCGAAAGTAACAAATTGTAAGCTCAAATACTTCAAATACACAATATCTCTAAGCCATGGACGGTCCAACTCATTATCAGATATCTAGATATATAATCCTGACGTGACATTTGTAGACAATGAGGGGTTGGTCATGTCTTTAGATCTACATTGAAAAGGCCAGGGTGCCTTGTCGTGAACAAAGATGCCATGGTGGTCGATAGAGATGAAGTTGGTGATTGACTTCCCTAGACAACTTGCACATCATGAAATATTCTAGAGCACTTTTACAAACATTAGCCAACTTGAACAATTATGTTGATTGACCTGGAACAGTGATGTTGTTTTTGTGTCTCTGTATACTCTACTTGATATATATCCAGTTGAGGCATGTCCTTACATATCCAGATATATCCTCCGTCCAGTATCAACCCCTCATCGCTCCCTGGTATAATAAACCTTGACCCCGCGATGACTCGATGGCAAATCAAGAAGACAGTGACATGCTCGGTTACAGAGTTGACGATATTGATTGCAGATTGGCGGGTGCATTCTCTACATGTCGCTAATTATCTATCAATGTATATAATTAAAAAAAAAAGCGCTTTCTGTCGAAACTTGTGCCTCATGTATACTCGACTCGCATCCATCCTGTCCTTTTACGTCGAAATGTCGCACAGTCCAACACAGTGTGAACAAATAGCGGGTGGATTGCGACTGGATTTGCATTAGAAGTAAGACTTGAGGGAGTCGCCCGTGCTCCTTCCTTCCCTTACCTGCCCTGCTCCTTCTGCGACCTCATCACAGGCGGAGGCCGCGCCTAGGACGTGGCGGAGGAAGGGGCGAGGGTAAGTGAGAGGAAGTTGCCAAGAATAGCTGGATAGCAACTAGTTTGGGAAAGATGCGCCTCTCTTCATGGTTGCATGGCTGCTCTCTCTGCTTTGCTTTGCTGTTAGCTGGGCTTGGGCAGTGGCTGTCTGCTGCTGCCCGCTATGGTCTTCAGGTTCCTTTCGAGTTGCACTCCTAAGTCTGCGCTAACTTTGGCCTGACTGGAACCAGAACCCAGGACCTCATTACCTTCTCCTTTAATACGAACACCTCACCACCATTTATTGCTCCTCGGGAACTCTTCTTCTTTTCTTCCTTTTCCTTTCCTCTTTGATCCCAAACTTCTGACCATACCCACACTATCATCAATTGACTTTCTTTTTTAATACACATTCTCTTCTTTGTCTGTCCATTTATTATTGCGTCCAGACATCTATTTCTTTTTGATACCTTATAATTTAATTATTCCCCTCCACACATATCCATCATGAAGGGTGAGTCGTACAGCCCTTCATCTCTGCCCCCCCCGTAAATATATGCGATTCCCCAGCGGGCTGAAGCATGCCGAAAATAATCCACCAGACTCGATGCAAGCGCTCGGGAATGGCTTTCAGACTTGATTCTGCCTTCCGTTGTCATTGGCCTATCAGGCGCGCAGCTCTGCACTGGACCTCCCCTCCCATGCGCAAGCGCATTGTGCTCATATAATTTGCTATCAGCGCCTCTCTTTTTCACCCACCTGCTTGTCCAGCGCACTTATACTAACTACTATCTCATCAACAGCTCTCATTCTTGTCGGTGGCTTCGGCACCCGTCTTCGTCCTCTTGTAAGCTTGACCACATAACGGCCCAACCTAGCGAGTTTTGCCACTTGAAGAGCTTCTAGCAGAACTACCCCGCGAGAAAAAGTCTTTTAGCGTTGTCTGTACAACACATTCCAAATTTTTGAATCTAACCATGGCTTTCTCCACACCAGACCCTTACCCTCCCCAAGCCTCTGGTCGAGTTCGGTAACAAGCCCATGATTTTGCACCAGGTCGAGGCCCTGGCTGCTGCTGGTTGCACTGACATCGTCCTGGCCGTCAACTACCGTCCTGAGGTCATGGAGAAGCACCTCGCCGAGTACTCCGAGAGATTTGGCGTCAATATCACATTCTCCATTGAAAACGAGCCTCTCGACACTGCCGGTCCTCTCAAGCTGGCCGAGGGTATCTTGTCTAAGGACGACTCGCCCTTTTTTGTCCTGAACTCTGATGTCATCTGCGACTACCCCTTCAAGGAGCTCGCCGAGTTCCACAATTCCCATGGCAACGAGGGTACCATCGTCGTCACCAAGGTCGAGGAGCCCTCCAAATATGGTGTCGTTGTCCACCAGCCCAACCACCCCACCCGCATTGAGCGCTTTGTTGAGAAGCCCCAGCAGTTCGTCGGTAATCGCATCAACGCTGGCATGTACATCCTGAACACCTCTGTCTTGAGACGCATCGAGCTCCGTCCTACCTCCATTGAGAAGGAAGTTTTCCCCTCCATGGTCCGGGACAACGAGCTGCACTCATTTGATCTTGAAGGCTACTGGATGGACGTTGGTCAGCCCAAGGATTTTCTCACTGGTACTTGTCTGTACCTCTCCTCATTGGCTAAGCGTTCACCCAAGGAGCTCGCCCCTGTTTCCGAGCCCTACGTCCACGGCGGCAATGTTCTTATCGATCCCTCTGCCAAGATTGGAGAGGGCTGCCGGATAGGTCCCAACGTCACCATTGGCCCCAACGTTGTTATTGGTGATGGTGTTCGTCTGCAGCGCTGTGTCCTTCTGAGCGGCTCCAAGGTCAAGGACCATGCCTGGGTCAAGTCTACCATTGTCGGCTGGAACTCAACCGTCGGTAAGTGGGCTCGTCTGGAGAACGTTACTGTTCTGGGTGATGACGTGACCATCGGTGATGAGATCTACGTCAACGGTGGCTCTGTTCTTCCGCACAAGTCGATCAAGGCCAACGTTGATGTTCCTGCCATTATCATGTAAAACAGTTTTTTTTTTCTTTTCTATTTCCTTGACTCTTAATCTGGATATCATCACATTTTGACTTCTTCTGCACACTCTTCACAACGATACCTTTTCTTTTTACAACTTGGATTTTTTTTTTCTGGCACACTCGCACATTTGACATAAATACATATCAACACTATCCTTGATTTATATTATAAAAGGGATCGTTGGCACTTGGGATGGGCATTTGAGATGGGATACACTTGACGAGTTTTTTTGTTTACAGTTCTGTTTCTTCCCCTTCATTCCTTGTTTTTATCTATTAACATTTTAAGAGAGCCCCTCCCTTTTTTCGTTTTATTTTTGCATACTTGGAAGGCCAAGGTATCTGTGATTGGTGTCCGCACCTTCTGTGTACTATGTACTAGGACCTTTTGTTTGATTTGCTCGTCCTGTAAACTATGTCTTCGATTCTACCCTTCATTATCCAAGGCACATGGCCATCTCTACGCTTATACACTATTAGCATGGATATGCTGGTTAGAGCTGGACTCTCGAGGGGACAAATACATAATTTTTTATAACACTTGGGTTTTGATATTGTGAATGTTGCGTGTTTTTGTGTTGATCTCGGGGTGATTTGATATGAGAACTAGGTCGACTTGGCCTAGTACATGTTGAAGCCTGATCATTCCCGTCCGGCAGTTCTGTGTTGGTTGATTTGCTTGGGGTCAATCGTGACTCTTAATCACAATGCTATGAGATCGATATTTTCATTGAAATTCAATTGATAACGTCCATTCTGTCCACAGGCCATCTTTGCGGTATCTTCCGGTTCTTAGATGTGTTGGGACGTGAGGTTGGTGTTGACGCTTGCTAGTGCTTGAATTCTTGTGCAACGTCTGGTTTTCGGGGGGGAAGTTTGGGTGGCAAAAGTTAAAGTTGTCTAGGTGATTGTGGTATTATGCCATCCATTTCCTTGAAATTACTGGAAATAGTATAATCCTGTTTGCATGTGATTGTGACGTTAATGTAGGCAAGTTAATACTCTCGGGCTACTTTGGGTACAGCCAAAAATGAACTTGATCTTTTGGTGAATACGGATAGTATCAAGAAGTAATACACGAGTAGATATAATCTTATCTCGGCCATGAGTTCATTACTTCGTGTTTCTCGGAGAACCCATTGCGTTGTTTGGTGTTAGCTTAGGCTTGTAGATTCATTGGAAATTATTTCACGGAATCGAGCCATGTATTGATGAATATCTCCAATCTATGACATGGCTTTTCATGAACTATAAGACCACTAACATGTTTTGTTCCGTCGTGAAGATTCCCAACTACTGGACTACGGAGTCATTCCGGATGTTTCAGAGATATTTCTCACGGATACTTGACGTCTTATGTGATGGAGGTCCGAGATATCCCAATCGACTCCATGGGAAAGAAGAGATAACATCAAAAACAACTTGATCACTATCAATAAATCTCGAACCAGAACATAATGTCCAAAATCTACATTATCTACCACAGCGTCGAGCCCTTGATTGTATCTGGGAAAAAGCAGAGGAAACCTCTCAGATATCCGAGATTAAACCACGCCTCATCCGGGGCTGGGCATGATCTATACACCAGCAGTTAGATAGCCGTGTTCAGTAGATGTGCAATATCCATAGAAATTTTTTTCCCCCAAAATCTTAATAATATTTCAAGAATTCTGCTGGGTCTATACCAGATTAATTCCGCCCATCAACAAAGATCAAGTATATCTACTTCAAAACCTAATAAATCCACACAAAGTTGTGATTATATATGTATTTGGCCATTTTCCTTTCTTAACATGTAGAATATTTTATATTATATAGATAATTATCTATCTAAAATTGACTTTGAAAGTAGGCTCTTCAAATCATTTTCTACTATAAATCTAGGGCTAACTTCAAATACATATATCTGGTTAAGATCTTCTTAAAAAGAAAGAGAAAAGCTAGATATATAAATATAGCTAATTCTAATCCTTGTTAAATTGCCCTCTCTATTTTATAATCAAGTGGTTATATAGTTAAAGCTTTATAAAAAAAAAAAGGGGGGTGTGCTTTGAGGTGGTGATCCCTTCAAAATAGAGAGTCCCTAATTATAATTATAGAATATACATCCATAATGATACTAAAAAGTTTTAGGATAATTCCAGTAGATAAGTGAAGAGCAAAATTATAGATTTATCTTTATTTAAGTATATCAACATGAGATACTTTTGTATGGAAATTATTTTCTTCTTGAGGTCTGATGTAGGATTTTTTTTTTTTTTCAAATTTATCCCAAGCTTGTCACGGCCCACTTAAATAGTCACGACTGGTAGGTGTGGTGTGGTGGTTAAAGTGAAACAAAACAACAAGGCAAAGTTCAGCAGATTGAGGAAATGACAAGACACTCTGATTGCAGACCAGCTAGTGATGCAATGATGGTTATTCTAGAGTTTCCTTTTTTCCTTTCCATGGATTCTCGGTCTTTTTGTCTTTGTCTCCACGGTAGTTTCTTTGGGCTCCGACAGTGGTCTACGCGATCCTTGAGATAGGCCTTTTCTCCAATGAGAGTGTGGGTGCGAGTGTGCAACTTGCAAATCTGGCATTGTGTTTGGCGTTTGGTTAATATAGGAAAACATGACTTTGTCGGTTGGCAAAGTCAAGATTACTCAGAAAATGTTACTGATAAGATGAGACTGTTGGTATTGTCTTATTTTTACTGTTATTTTGATTCTTGCTTCAAAGAATAATGATGTAGTGTTATGTTTGACTGCACATACATGAGGAAATCATGAGTAACTCCATTTTGCTTTTTATTGGGGAGTTGATAGCGGTGAATTGTGTGATTGGTGGCTAAAACTAGTGATCTCTAAGTGCTTAAATTATCCAAAGAATTTTGCATATATTTGGAGAGTTGTGCAGCTTTTGATTGAGGGTAGTTTAGTGTGTGTGTGTGTGTGTGTGTGGAACTATTCAGCTGTGGCCTGGGATAGGCACATTGGTTTTGTTGGTTAGGGCGCTGTCTATGTCGGTCGGGATGAGAAAGTTGATGTGTTAGGTGGCTGGAGTTGACGTATGCTGTTTCTATGCTCGAATTTATATATATTTTTTCTTTTCTTTTCTTTTTTTTCCCTCATCGTTGAGGTTTGCCGTTTGAATTCGAAATTTAGCAAGAACAGGATTATGTAACTCAAGGGAACGTTTGTGTAACTGTGGGTGTGGTGATTGCTCTATTGGTATGCGTATATATTATGGGACTATCTTGGGGTTGAATGGTAATTGAGATGATTTAAATGAGGATTATGACCTCAGATTCCATGTCAAAGGTGTTTAAGCATAGTTTCCAACCGTCTGTATACTGAAGTCTTTTGGATATCCTAGTAGTGGTGTTAGTCACGACTAGAAGGCCGTCATATTTCTTCATCTAATGTAACAGGGAGCAGAATTGTATTATAATATACATCTGTGTTTTGATTTGTTGGAATCATTTCCCAGGTGATGGCAGAATTCAAAAGATGCCAAACCGTTTTCATGTCACTCTGTTGATTGGCGATAAAGTCTTCAGGAATCATGCTGCCAACAAGATGAGAAGAGTTGCTGCAAACCTGGTTGTTGAATTTGATGACTTCTGTCTTAAATGCAATGGCTCCGAAATGCGGAATATTGGCATTGAGAAATTCCAGTACTGTCATCAATATCCGGAGAACGTTGGACTTTGGGGAATGACATGTGTGTTGATTCATCTTTGGCATGCTTAACAGGCACAAATTGGCCAGAAATTATATCGGGAGAGTACTTGGACCAGATGTAAATGTCCGAGGGATACCAATACAACATACTGTTAAGTGTCGTTAATAATTGAGGAACTCAATTATATATATAGAGTACATGGTCTACAATATAGTATTACAAAATTTACTTTTTGTAAAAGCTGTATAATTTATACCAGCCTGTCCAACCGAACGTTGACCATGTAGGAAAAGGGTTCTGATGGCCACTCCCATGCACAGGGAATTTGGCAACCCCATTAATTGGCTTGATAAGTCCTAAACCGCCTTTCCAGAGTAATCCAGAGACGGAGTTGCGGACGGGAACTCCCCAAATACAATAAATGTTGGTCTTGATGGAAAAGTCGTTTGTGACGGCTGAAAATGCCTCATAATAGTCATTGGCGTAGGTTAACTCTCTCTTGCTGAATTCCTCGAAAAGTGAATTGACATAGACTTGTGCATCGTAAGCGTACCGGTCATCTTTCAGTAGGATACTCGATGCATTCTTTTTGAACCAGGTGGGAAAGCCTTCGACAAATCTGCGTCCCTGGTTGTCGACAATAATTGCCCAGGTATCGGTCAAATAAATTTTTCGCCGAGATAGATATTGTTCCTGTAGAGTACATTCTCGGTAACGCCAAAGACAGTCCTTTTAATATCAAGAAGTGGGTTGGCTCGGTTATGTCAGAGTCTATAACTAGCTCTCACGGGCAGTCTGGATATCGAGGCCTGCTGACACCAGCTAGTCCAGGTCATGCACTATTGCCCGCTGCATCAATGATAATGAAGTGTATTGGTAGATTTGTCTCATTAACTGAAGTACCTCATGTTTGACATGATTCTGTACAATGCACAGAGAATCCACCTATAGATATTCAAACCCCAGTTCCCGAGCCAGATATATCGCGTCCGGGATTGTTCTGGGCGGTCGGTGCTTGTTGAGAGATCTGGGAAATTCTAACGCAGACAGATTCTCACTGACAAGCCTGGGAAAGGGATGCTGTCCCCACACATAGCTTAGAGCTGCATATCTCATGGTGCAAGGTGGAATATTTATAATGGTCTTGACGCAGTCTCTTTTGAGATCGACAAAACGAAAGATACTAGGGACACCGTAGTTTGTATCAGTACCAAACAAATTGACGAATGTATGCATGCCTCGACATACCTGTTTGTGTTCTTCATTGAGTCTAAAGGCCGGTATTCATCTTCAAACTGATCAGTCTATTGTTTGATTGCTGATATGGATAGCCAAGGCTCCGCGGACAGGATTTGGTGGGGATGTTCGGTTCCTGAGCTGGCATCATGATCAAGACGCTTAGAATTTATAAAATCAAAGGAAACATTTCGCTTTTCCTTGATTCCAGAATAAAAGTCAAAAGATGAATATTTTGATATGTTTATGACCTCGAAATACCCTGCGCGGTAGCACATGAAGTGTTTGGTTGTGACCCATTCAAAAATTGTAGTTTGGGGTGTACCGTTGAAAATATATGACCAACTATGTTGAAAGATAACCCAACATATTCGGCAAACTTGAACTTTTAAAAGAATACACGCACAGTTCTGATTGAGTGTGGTCTTGCGTTCATAATTAAGGCTTTTGGGCCATTCTGGGCGGTCAGGTTCCTATGGTAAATATTTCGGAAATCTCGTTACACCAGTACAACAATCGCATATATCACTGGGTTTCTGATAAAAGGGGATTGAGGTGCGATATTGCCGTATTGGGATGTCACCATGTTTATTCAGCTTTTGATACTTGTGTACAAAAGCACATTCGGGCATCTTATGCCTTCGCTTATGGCCAGACTTTGGTTTGTGGACCAAGATCCCTTTTTGTCCAGATTCAATGTATATGTCATTCAAGCCAAGTGCTAAAATAAACCCAAAGAGAAAGTACTGAGAGATAGCAGCGTCCTCAAAAATCGTCTCCCTAAAATGAAGGGAAAGAGACCACCAACTAGGCCAAGGCGGTACGGAATGACATTTGTTTATATTGATCAGTGACATCTCAAAGAAATGACAAAGAAAGTGTATAGTGGATTCAGAGCCCGTAGTAAAAAAGTTGAAAGTGAGAATCTCTTCCAAAGATTTGATGTCGTGTTTTTATTTATCAAAATGGATAAGGCAAGTCCTAAAAGTGATGCAGCCATACTATATAAATGCATACTTCTAATCGATTAGGTTAACATGATAAGACACAACTGATTTTGTTGCCAGTCTGCCCCATGATAACTATGTATGTATATACAAAAGGTATGATATGTCTACTGTTGGTAACTGGTACACATCACTGCATACTCCACTTTCCTACATAGATGGATTGGACTTTTGACCATCACAGTTGCATGTCGTTTCCCTTAAAGGACGTCAGTATACAGCATATTGTGTAATGGCTGTGGACTTCGCCTTAAGTATCGATATCTGACATTTTGGGAAAGAGCAACCAATGACATGAAGTGTAGTGTATCTAAAACCTCAGGCAATTGGTAAGAAGAAGACCGCACGATGATGTCACATTTTTGAACATAGTGACACTGATACATATTTGGTATATCCAAGATATGCCCAGCAGTCAGCCTTTCGAGTCTCCCATCTTACATCTACTTATCACTTTTATTTGCCTTGACGGTTGAGTTAGATGGCTCATTATATCCAAGATCTAGTATAACTTGATGAATGGTCAACCACATAGAAACTATGTAACGTTGAATGTGGTTGCCAGCAGTGATGTCTGTGGTGGAAGAGTTTGCAGGTCAACATGTATAGACAAAGATGAATGTACTAGTCATGTAAAAAGAATGACCACGTAAACACATCTTTACTTCGGGATATAAATATTACAACTAGATATTGGGTTTTGGTCTCAGACTTGTTAGAGGAACATCCTAGAGGAAGACTTGACTACAGTAACTACAATGTCACTGAGTAACCTAGAAAGTCTGACCTCGAATCAAAGAAGTATATATGTTCAATATCAAGTATACTTTCACATCAATTCCTGGTAACTACAACATCATATCAACAGACACCATGATATCTTCAAACAGCCTGTGATCTTACAATAGTACCACACTCCATCGACAAAGATTGGAAAATATTCTTCTCAAAATACCATCACTATTAGATCCTCCACCTTCTCACCCATACCAGCTTAGAAAAATCTCATAATTTCCCCTCTCCAACTCTTCCCCTCATGAAACCACCACCACTACCACGGAAAAAGAACAAAAAAAGAAGTCATAAAAAACCGCTCAATGTTCAGACGAATAGTGGAAACAGAATGCTAGTTTGGTGTGGCGTTTGATCTTGTAGGCGAGCCAGAGACTGACGGTAGTCATGCGGGGGTTTTAACAATTTGAGAAACATCCGCGGTCAAAACGCATTCTTACATTTTTACGTAAATACATACATACGTACATAGACTCAACTCCCCGGTGCCGACGAACATTCATGGCCAGTCGATTATCTCAATAGGAAAATGAGGAGATATAATTCGGAATATAATAAGATGTGTGTATCTATACAAGGGGAAAACATAACCATTCGTTTATGGGCTTGTTTTTTACATTCTATATTTTCTCCTCTCTTTGCATTAAACCTCGCCACGCCCTCCGTCACCACAAATCGTCAGCAATATCAGTTTCCCGCAATATATAGTCTCCCAAAAATATACTTTCCGCATAAACGTCGCAAGGCACTGCCCACAAACGTCCAATTCCTAATAACTGTAAGTTGTTAAAGTTCAACCCTACCATAACATGAAACTTGGATGCACCAAGCGAAGAGATGTCGAAACAATATTTGTAGGGATGTATGGTTTAAGGTAGTAGAAAGAAGAGATAGGTATTATTAGAGAAGGAAAGCGTCTGTTATTGCTTTCTTTCAGAGTGACAAATAACAGGCCGACTAACAAAGAGACAGCAAGCGGGTTGTGGGGGTCTGCACCAAGATCGGTAAAACTGGAAAAACGGTATCAAGACATTAGACGAATGGAATGTGGGTTGTGTTGGGCTGGAGCGGGGGGCTGAGTACATAGTTGGTAAATGCTACTTTGTGGACACTTGGGTATTTTTTTTTTTTTTGGAATCGTGACTTTGTCATCTTGAGTTGGTTAAAGTTTGGACTTTTTTCTTTTAGTGGAAGGAGAGAAATGTGGGCGGTCGTCGGGGATTTCTTGGTGCAATAGTCCCGGAAGATATCGCCTCATCTCCCGCAGCCTGACATACCAATCTCCCCAGATAACACCACAACTATCGTGGTCATCCTTATAATATTTATCTCCAAAGCCATCACCATGAACCCAAACAAAAACGGATCCCCAAGCAGTGTTTTGTTATCGTGATATATATAGTCACAATGCTTATAAATGGAGTAGCAGGTTAAGATATATATCAAGGGTCTGTAACCCTCGAGGCTTGGGGGCACTGACAGGTGGGCACGGTTGGATGTCTGGGACTGATAGGCTCTGTGCGGTTTTAAGATTTGGCGATGCAACAACGGGTGTGGGTTATGGTCGGGGGTTAGAGAGGGTCTTGAAAATGCTTAAAAAAATGGGACATCTGGGGATATTTCCTATAGCGTTTTTGTTATTGGGTGGTATTGTACTTGTTTTTTAGTCTCTTTTTTATTTACTTGAGGATAATGGTAAGGAACGATTTTGGGTTGTTACCTTGTTTGAATACTTGTCCTACGTGAGTCAAGGAAGAGATATAAAAAAAAAATATAGGGACAACATTATGTGGCTTTCTGTGGAATTATAATCGACTAATGGTAGCTCTGTGACGAATGATTGTCGATAACTCTAAACATCCATCCAGTGATCAAACAGGAAGTGCTTTCTCCGCGCACCCACTACTGACGTTTCCCGCGCCAGAAACAGAGATGAGATCAAAACTAACTTTGACCCGCCTCGGATCGCACCTCACATCAGACGCCAGCACATGCACACAGCCCTTCTCATGAATCCCTGGCCTAAAACATATATATATATATATCTTTTAAACTGAGAATAAACACAGAAAAGGACATTGTCAGTGTAAAATAATCACAGACGCATCCACCGGTGTCTTGATGTGCCTGATGTGCAAAAACAAGAAAACTAGAAAACGGTCTGTGGGATGGCCGCTAAATGCTGGGTGAGACCGAAGGTGTATGCATGTGTTGCACGGGGAGCGTTGCATTAAGCTTGCTGATTGGCAGCAGAGTGATAGGGAGGGGGGTAACCAAATAGATATAAGTATTATAAGTGTCGAGATTCTATCATTGACCTAGGGGTTTGGACATGTGTGTGGGTATCCACCATCGAACAAGGCCGGCCGGAGAAGACGGAGAAGAAATATAGTTAAAAAGTGATGTCAGAAGATGGAGAAGCGAAGGTGTTTCTGATTTGGGTTGGTTCAGTTTTGTTTCTATCCAATCTTTCAATGTCTCAAGGGTGATGATTAGAAGAAGGGGGGATTTGAAAGAAAAAAGAGGTTTCCATTCGTTGATGGTGGTGGGATACTCGGATAGTGACACCAGAAGGAAGTATGTAATTCCTTGGAGGCCAATAACATGACAGATGTTCCTGCATCGTGCAAGAAAACAAGAAATGTCTCGGTGGTTGTGTCTCTATTTGTTTTTCCTATTTATTTGCCAAATCGTGACTCATAACAATGATCTCCTTGACACAGCATTCTGCAAGTTCTCAGACCCTCGCACGAAGCAGAAGGAAAAGAAAGAGACAACCCTTATTTCTTGTTTTCTTTTTCTTTAACATGTTCTTAAATAGACCAAGCTGACATACTGAATGTATTCTTAATTCATCATCTTCGCCTTGAAACGTCGCTTATAACCCACCCGCCAGCCAAACTTGCCAAAACTTCGACCGCTATCCAGATCTCACGTCTGATCACCAGAACAAGAAACGCCGTCGTCCTCACAATCACCATCAGCACTCAGTCCGTTCTTGAGTTTTGTTCTGTTCTGTTTCGCTTCGTTGAAAACATGTGATGAAGTGATGATATATATATATTTTTTTTTTCAGTTCATGTATACAATATGACTTTGTATATGTTACTGTGAGTTGACGATACTACTGCACGTCAATTTTCCCGTCCCCTGCCCGTTACGAACAAGCGAAGTTGCAAATCAAAATCCAATCCAAGTCAAGACGCCTTCTAGAACTTCAATCCCCAGTAGCCGCACATCAAAAAACAAAAACAAAATCTCGTCACAAAAGACAGCATCGCAGGAATCACAATCAATTAGATGTATCCTTCTAAACTATTTACCAGAAAAAAGTAAACATGACAAGATATCGCCGTTCATTGGTTGGTCGTAGTGATTACTTATCTTTCTGCTCCGGTACTTTGTTTCACCAAGTCTGGATTTCATCCCTAATGTGGGTTGTAGTAATCCTAATAATTACAACTTTACTATTGGATAATTCCAAGACCTTGTCTTAGAACCTCCTCGTAAACAAAACGGTCAAAACATATTGACCAAGTCTCTAGACACACTCTCTGCTTCTTTTCCTACTCTGACCCAACAACCTCCCCTTTTCCACCAGAAACATGGCGTCCCCTTCACGATATCACCTCTTCTTTTGGGATCTAACTCATTGCATCCCGATGGTTTTATGTATGCTATGATATGATGCTATGCTACATACATGCTAAACACCTTCTGTACGGCATGCTGATTCCCTCATTTACCGTCCATCGTCTATCGGGTGCAATCTAAATAACCCTCAGAATCCGTCCTACAGTGAGAGGTGAGATGGAGCCTATGGGGCGGATTGATGTGCATGTTGGCGTCTTGGTTAGATATGAGGTCATCAAAACGAAGTGATGATAGAGGGGGGGGTTTGTAGACAAAAATGTGGGCTGGGCTGAAGTGTGATGATTTAATAGTTTGTGGTGTTTGTTAGTGGTGGGGAGGTTAGTTGTGCCCCTTGCAGATGCATGCATGTCGGGCAGATGGTGGGGAGGTGTACATTGTATGTAAATAGTCCCGAAATGACTGGACTGGATCTAGAATCATTGTTTCTATTAATGTTCAGTCAATGATTGGACGAGATAAAAACGGTCAAGTAAATAAAAACATATAGATAGACATATAGCAAAACAAAATAAATAAACTCTAGACCACTTGAACGTCTGTCTCAGCCCGAGCCCAAATACATACACGATGGTGCTTAGACCGGCCGGTGAACCTAGTCACTCATTTGTGTGTGTGTGTGTGATGCTATATATTCATACTGTCCGCCTAAATATATAGAAACATGATAAGAAACTAAGCTCAAATACGACACTGTACCTGTTTCTATCCGGTCAACTCAAAAAAAATAATAATAATGGAATCCGACCCTAGGCCCCTCTGATCTCTTGTATCAACGTCTTCCCTCCTACGCCCCCGTTTACCCCCTTCCTTCTACCCCCGCCCAAGCAAAAGTCACAGTTCAGGGTGTGTATCAAAGGTTGAAGGTTGAGACGACAGATACCCCGGTCCCGACGGGAATCCCTGTCTGCAACTACAACTGACTGTTATTACTGTGATGAAAAGACATCGTGGTGGTGGTAGATTTTTTGGGGAATATCGGTTGGTGGTTGACAGTCGATGGGTGAGGGTTTATATGTAGTAGGCATCGTCCAGTGTAAAGTTCGTTTCTTGTTTCCCTTTTTACTATATACGAAAGAAAAGAAAGTGTCAATTAATTTTGTTCGTCTTGTGGTAGATGTTGTTGCCATTTTATATATATATATATTTAATATTTCTGTAGACAGTGGACTGTCTCACGCACTCTCAATTACTTGCCGTCTTAGTGACTGTGTCATTAACTTGCATTTGACATACTGTTTATTTGCTTACACAACATCACCATAACTACATCTTTTAATATTATTATTTTTTCACCTTCGACGAGCTAGCCTCCGTCTTCTGTCATTCCCGGTATTTTAATAATCTCCTTCCTTCTCTCTCTCGCTTTTCAATTATCTCCGGCCTGCTGCTACTACTTCTGCTTCTAAAGCCACACTCGTTTGACATTGAACTTGGGAGGTTTCACAGTTTCATAGGTCACGTTTACCTGGACGGTGGTGTTTCCATTCTTGTTTCCCATTCCCCCCACCAACTTTATGCTTTCTTTTTTAGCATTATAAAAAACTAAAATACTTGCGTCTCTCGAAAGAGAGATAAAATCCCCCGACTTTATCCATTCGACATATTGCCACTTCCGTGGTCCGAACATCTTGTTCTGTTTTTGTTCACTTACAAAAGAAGTGTCAGTCCCTCCATATCACCACTTTATTTTCTTCGTCTTTTTTCTTCTTGTTTTTTTGCTTGGTAGTCTCCCAGTATCAGACTCTTGTCCCTCATTAAACTTTTACATTTTCTTTTTTCTTCTTCTACTTCTTTATTCTTTGTTTATTCACTTTTTTTTGGCACTGAAAACAAAACATCTCCATTCCCTTCTTTCCCAGACGAGACAACAAAACACCTCCTTCCCTTAACATTCGTGATAGTACCAACTGGTTTTGGCTATTGCCCTCTCTTATTTTTCTGTTCTTACCTTGTCTTTTTTTCGGACCCACTCACGCACTCACTCATTATCTTGATATTCCCGTCTTTCTAACAGATTTGACGTCACCACTCATTAACGACAACGACTCCAAGAAGCCACGACTCTCCTTGATATTCTTTTTTTATTCATTTCTACGTCGTTCCTTGACTCTTGTCTTGTCTTGTTTTTTTTTTTTTCCTTACGTTTGTCGATATCTGCTTGATTGCGCCATCTACAATGGCCCCGACTATCGCCATGCACCACCAGCACTACCAGCATCAGCACCCTCACCAGCCCCACGGCCACCTCCACCACCCCTACCCCGGCGCCGAAACCATGGACCGCCATGACTACGGCATTTCCAAGACCCGTAAGGTCACCTCTACCGGTGGTGGTCGCGCCTGGTCCGAGGAAGAGGTAAGAACTTATTCTGCCCCCTCCCCACACACATACCAAGGCCCCGCATACTAACAACCCTCACAGGAAATCTACCTGCTTCAGACTCGCCTCCAAAAAAAGCCTTACAAACACATCGCCGCCCACCTCAAGAAGACAGAACTTGCCTGCCGCCTCCACTACCACCAACTCTCACACGGCTCCGCCCGCCGCAAGCGTACCACTTCCGTCTCCTCCCACTCCTCCTCATCTACCTCCCCTACTCTCCCGCCAGTCCCTATATGCCAGACCCCCACGCAGATCCCCCGCTCCATCACGCCCCCGGGCTCCTCCGGCTCAGCGTACACCCATTCCATCCACGGTACTCCCGGGTCCCCAGCCAACTCTCTGCACCTGCCCTCCATCCACATGCAGACCCCCCCTTCCTACCCCTCGCGCTCCGGCTCTCTGCTCGCCTCCCCTAGACTCCCGTCTATCCTGCCGAAGCCCCTGGGCATGAGCACCCTCCCGGTCCCCAACTCCCCCTATGCCGAACCCCACTCTGCCCAGA
>JABFIG010000280.1:0-22052 GCA_017139545.1 Ambrosiella cleistominuta | reverse complement strand
GGAGGGGGTAAAGGTCTTAAGCCAAGGTCAGCCAACGCACAGCACAAAACTGCAAAAGCACGGTGTAAAAGAACGGACAAGGTTAAAAACAAGGTGTAGTGAAAACAACGGTGAGAGAGCGGAATTGCGAGGGGAGAAGTGTACGAAAGTGAGGGAGAAAGATTCTTGGAAAACAAGGCCCCTAGAAAGGAAAATGCAGCCAAAGATGCAGAGGTACAGCGATGTAGCAAGAAGGAAAAGTAACAGGACAATGCAAACGCACAAACTCCGCAGAAAACTGGGATCAGGATAAAAGAACACCAGCTTGTGTGGATTATCGTTATTAGTGAGTCCACGAAAAAATGGGAAACTACTGGTTGCAGACTGGGTGAACTAATCTGGTTAACTGTGGATACTGCATCATACGCTGGGAACAAGTGCGGTGCGGGAGAGGAAGGACCGGAGTAGAGTATAGCATGAGACAGGCCAGGCAAGGTTAAACCAGGCAAGGGCAGCAGTGGTTACTACTCAACTGGAGTAGAAAGCCCAGGGCAAAATGATGTAGGCAAAAAAGTGACTACAGGAAGCCACACATGTAAGGGTTGACCCTGTTCTCAGTATGCAACTTCGAGTTTTTTTTGTAAGTCTCTGGGATATAGATTGATAGAGAATCACTAGATTCTGTTGGTGGCTGTATGGTCAAGTGGGATTATGATGGCTTCTCATCCTGTTGAAGTCAGGTACATTTCGTGATGGTGGTTGAACATGTGGGGAGACACGTGAGACAATGTGCTGGCTACCAGTAGATGGTGATGTAGTCCTTCCTTCTGTTTGGGTTGATACCCCTCAGTCCGTTTGTCCGTGAAATGATGATAGTGACAGCCACTAATGTGCTTGGACAAAAAAAAGGGCAAAATATTTCTTAACCAATCATCCCAGTGACTTTGCTACTGTTCCATTGGGATGAAATCATTGCCCTGTAGACTCGGTCAAGCCCAAAAAACAAAATGCCTAACCAGAGCTACAGCCCCGATAGTTAACATCATTCTCCAAGCATCTGCTCAGCAACAGGTAGCTGACTGTTCACCCATCACATCACTTGAGGGCAAATCTATGCTTCTGTGATGATATAAAGGACTTTGATAGAAGCATGAGTCAATGACTTTCAATTGATCAGGCGGGCCGCCGAGTCGCTGTGGAGTTCACAAGAACTCAGGGTATTTATTTGGAGGTTGTATGGCAGTGTGCAGTAGCATGTAGCGCAAGGCCCGGGGTCAGGGCAGGGAAACTAGGCCAGGGTCCGTCACCGCTCTTTTGACTTCACAAAAAAGAGAAAAACTAATCCGCTTAATTCAATGGCAGGTTTACTTAGCCATGATGAAGAAAGTTAAAGTCTTTGTCTTAATCAGAGGTCTTGATGGGTAAACTTTGATAATCAGGGCTCTGATGTTTCATTGACAAGGACTAAATCTGATTCTCGATATGAAAGCTGATGGGGACCGCTGGAGTCAACAAAATCGAGATGGCCGATGGTGACGACATAAGCTGATGGCCAAGTATCTCTATTCCTTGACGGCAGATGGGGAACAGACGGCCGCAATGTCGGTACAGGACGCATGCGTTCAACAGCGCTTAGATAACTCGAGTAACGGACTCTCCATTCTTTTTTTTTCTTGATTTTTTTGTGGCCAGCAAGATTGATCTCCTCAACTAAAAGATCATTTTGTAATGGGATCGCAGCAGGGGTGAGGGGCAAACACTTGCTGGGAAAACAGAAAAAAAAGGTGATACATCGTGATATCAACTTCGGATGTATGTGTGATGTGATAAGATGTGAATTAAGGACAGAATTGGGGGACTGCTTGTGGAGTTTGCTCTCTCGTTGTGGATTCATAGGAAGTCTAGGTGGATGCTAAATATATTCATACCAGTTAAATGATCTTTGATCAAATCTTGATCCGATAATACTGGGGTTTCGACAGCAGTGATGTCGAGTCCGAGATGGGATAGAATGACAAGATGGCCGGAAGTACGTTTATGAGACTCTGCACTATGATCAAGCCGTATGTATATCTCGACTGTTGCTGTTGTATATCCTGTGTAGTATAGGTTGAAGCTGTTTTGCTATCTTGATATGGTCCTTGATCACGGATGTTGTCCCTCCTCGATATCAAAGCATAAAAGATCAGTCAAGGTTCAGAGTTCCCACGAAAAAAAAAAAAGTGTATAGCACAAAAAGCAATCAAAGGCTGTCAAGCTCAAAACGACAAAAATTGAAATAAGAGAGAAAGAGAAGAAACGTCGAGGTGTGCTTGGCTTGGGTGACCAGGAGGCTTTGAAGAAGCGGTGAAGGAAGGCTTTTTTTCTGTGTTGAAGACTTGGTGGTGCAAGACAAAAAAAATCACGATTTAAACGATGATTTGAGGGAAGATTCTATATGTATGGCGTCCAATTGAAACCTTTAATGTATAGGCTGAAAGAACTTGACTGTCGTTTTTTTTTCCTTCCCCTCTATACAACCATTTGCTGTAGTGTGGTAGCAGATGACAAAGTCAGACCATACCGCCCAAAATAATAATCGGATCGTCCATCCAGCCAATCAGCGTATCGTTCTATTGTCCCGGAGAGCTCCTCAGCAGGGTTTCGAACTAAAAGCTTTAGTGGCCATCTCAGTCAGTGAAAGGTAAGGTTGGCAAACTTTTTAGCAGCGCAAAGTGGGACAGCAGTCCAATTCTTTTCCTATTTGTTAGTTCGGAACCAATATTATTGTTAATTTTTGTTCTTTTTTTTTCGGTCTGAACGACCATTGAAATCGTCATCACATCCCACCCACAGTCGCTCACCCACACGGCAGCATATGAATGGATTTATTTCTTCTTGCATCATTAGATTATTTCCATTTCCTGATTTGTAGGTAAATTCATTTAGTTTTTGTTTCATGCTTCGTTTTACCCGCTGCGGGCCGCGCATTGCAGCAATACACATCAGCGTCAATAGAAACAGCAAAGCATCTATATACGCTGCTGCCGTTACAATCGCCTACGCAAAACTCGCCCATGGAGCCATCGTAAATGGAGCCCATCAGTTATCCGGTACCTTGATTCCAAGTGGGGCCCATCTGCAGCTACGAAGCACTGGATACCCGCGATCCACAGCGACTTCACTATCTTACAGGCTCGGCTCTGTCAATAGGTGACAGTCTGGCAGACGGTGTTTAGAACGGCCTGGAAGAGTGGCCAGTTGTTGTGAAGTATGGTTGCTATTAACACTGTGTAGGTATCTTGTAGGCGGCGGGCACGCATCGTGGCATGGGCCGCAGTGGACGATGGATGTTACTGAACCTGGATTGGATGTGAGCTTCCGAGAGCTGGATACCCCCTCTGGGATCAGAACCAAGAATCTGCAAACACTGGATTTCACCCGGAATTCGATCTGGAACGAGTGAGCCAAGTCAAAATAGCAGATAGAACCGAGGGGTTGACTTTTCCCTGCCCTCTTTGTCATAAGCAATAGGATCCCGATCCGAGTCATGATTGTCCTCGTGCTCGGCCTCGGGTCAAATTGAAAGCCTAAATTTGTCGTAAATCTTCATCATCGGCATCTTGCCATGGCCCAGTTATCAACGGGTTCATGAACTCTCGCCAGAGAAATAATGTACATTTTGGGGGCCAAAATGGCTTCCTATTGTGTTCCTAGTGGTTCAGGGTTCCATTAGCTTAGGGGAATCGTTTTTCTTTTGACTGAGAAACAGCTCATCCATTATTCTAGAGAATACTATATGGTGTGTGGCCCCATCATGTTTCGATTCTTCTGCTGTGACGCCGTGGTGATGACTAAGGCGGTTCTTTATATGTCTGCTCTACCTAATATGAGAGTATGCATGTACCTCGAGGCCGATTTAACGAAAAGCTAGATACCCATATCGAAGTGGCCCAGCCCCGTATTTCTGATGCATGCATATATTAATACTATCTTTGCTTACATTCTCTTGAAATATCCAGAAATTCACTCAGTCTAGTTGTGTCCCACTGATATGTTGCATATAAGCCACAGGCATTAACAAGGAAACTCCAATATATTGGTTAACTGAAGTTTGAGAATTCATAGTCAATGTATAGTCAATATCAACAAGTCATTGACATTAAAAAGGATTCAGATAACCCTGTAGGCCCCCTACAACCCTACCACTCACCAGACTAGGGAGGAATTTTATCTACAAAAACCCTGCCTCTGTACCCTAATAGGGGAAATTTTTGAGTGTATTGATTGTAACTTCAATGACTTATTGACACCAGCTTTATGACACTCACATGTCCAACTAATTGAGGCGATTCACAAGTTTCCAGAGTATATTCCATACATCTGCACTAATCTCCACCTTGACTAACTACAGACGCCCGATAGTCTTGATCACTGATGCTGTATTCGTCTACTCCAACCCCCACACATCCACTTAGAGCCCCGCTGCAAATCGGACCTGATTTAGCGTCTGTTTACACAAGCTCCAATAACTGTTACACACTGGGAACGATATCCCGATATCTAATCTAAATTGTTCTGTCCGTGGGTCAACTATAGGTGTATTGCTTTTTCGGGATTTTCTTTCCCCCAAACGATCGGGTCGGAAGTGGTCATACGGTTGCTTTGGGTTGGGCCCAAATGATTCAGCGTTGGGCAACAATAGAAGAAACTCGATATATACATAATATTTACATTATTCTGATTGGAGCGTAATCACCAGCACCGTCTCCAATTACAGAGCATATATTACTGGCGCTTGGTCGCAACGAAAACAGACATTGCCAGTATTGATTGTATAGAAACGGATTGTTACGGGACCGCCCGCTGTGTGATTCAGGGCTGTAGTGACGGCTCCGGGAACCACACCATCAAATGTCAAGCCGAACCCCAAAGACCTCTTCCAGACTATCCGAAAAGCCGCACCTTTACCATCTTGCCATCCAACTATAACCATAATCCCGCCATCATAACGCATCCGTACAACACTATCGTCACAATCAAAAGCACTATAAGGCCTTTATTATACGCCGGTGGAGCTCACCATGTTACTGGAAACTGCAGCCACTGGCCGTGTCCTATATATTGGTTTTGATGACTCCCCGCAGACAAATTGGTATTTGACGAACCGATAGGCTAGCTGAGCCTGTTTGGCACAGACAGTATTTGGAGGGAAACCTACCACTTTGATGTCATGGTGGAGCCGGGATTAATGCGCCTTGCCAGCTTTAAATGACAAGACAAGTCTAGGAAGAAATGGGGTCAAGAAGGAAGAAAAAATCAAGCTGCCTTGTCTTTCTGGCCATACTATTCGAAAAACCAATCGTCCAATTGCTGACATTATTTTAAATATTTAGAACATAAGCACAAGCACGGGCTATTTGAATTGTAACAATAACCCTAGTATACAACCCACCGTTACACTCCCCACTTAGTCACTCAGGCCTTCAACCGGACCTGTGCAACTCGGTATCGTCATCAGCGAGAGGAGCTCTACTCTTACCAAGCGAACGTAATGTCGCCCAAAACCTTCCCTCTTGTCATTCTCTAATCAAGACTTTCTCTCGGCATTGATAGCGCCTCATAGATACAGACATATACCACACCATCGTGCGTGGCGACCCGTACTCCATCATTGAACGGATCAGACGCTCAAGCAAGCAGTACATCTTGCAAGCAGTCTGACATCTGCACCGAACACCGAGCTCTAGTCTCAGGCGATAAGAAAGCTGCAAGCCAGGAGTTCAAACGAGGAAGGGGAGGGGAGTCCCGGGGTTCTGAGTTGGCCTGCATCTTTATAGCTGTTTACGGGAGGTCCTTCCTGAGAGAAGCTGGGGAGTTTGCTGATGCAGTGGTTGTCTGGTTTCTTGAAGTGTATAATGGCGCCGGTGGACTGATATGGTGAAGGTACCGAGTCATCCTCGAAATTTACATTGTGTTGACATGCTATGAGAGTTGTCATCTGAGAATAGACTTCCGTAGCTTGCAAGATAAGGTTTATGTGGCTGGGGATTTTCCTTTAACAAAACACGCTAGAAGAACCTTGCTTGAATACATTGATTCCTAGTTCTGATGTCGTCCAGTCCGAACACTTCCCTATTGCTGATAATTGGGATATATTCATCGCAGTACTTTCTGTTTCAGCTAAATGGACAACTCAGAAACGAGGCTGGTGAAGCTAAATCCTAAATGGTGGATATATCTGTAAGTCCTTGCAGAGCCACATGTAAGGAATCGATGTCAATACCAGACCGAGGACCCTAGGAACCGAGTCCATTCATGACGGTCCATGGGCTATGTAATGGGTAAACGAACATCATAAGACCCAGGAACACCCCTATCAGAAAACGCTCACCGTCATAGACCTCCGATTATCATTGACACTAAACAGTAAATCTATCCTTATGTGAAACGAAACATTAACTGAATTGGCGCACATTCACATATAAAAAAAGCCCTCTTTATCTCTTGCTGTGATGTATCCGCTGTCCGTCGGGGATGACCCCGAAACTCCTCCCAGCCACCTCACACCATTTGGGTGAGTTGAATGCTGAATTTGTACAATTGGTATGGTCTGTTCTCTTTTTCCAGAACAGGGACAGAATATGGCGTGTAAGCGGGAAAGTTAGGGTTTGTAATTCTACATCTTTCGACCTGTCCAGTCGAGAAGTCTAGGATATATGTATATCTCGATTAGACTATTTAGCAAAAAGGTAACAGCTATTATGAGAGGCTTATCTATAACAACTTGTGTTGTCAATTCAGTTGCCAACATCTGTGTGGCTTCAGTATTGAAGTCATGGATACTCGAAGTAACCCTGTTCAAGGGTTATGAGGGCTTTTCAATTCGGACCTTGGCGTAACCGGTGCGGGAGACTGCTGCATCAATTTAAACTTGCAGACTCTTTTGCAAAAAATGAAACTACAAAAAAGAAGAGTATTGCAATCACTGGTGATATATTAATGATGGCCTATGTAGTGTACAGCAAACTGGATCTATGGTATATGCATTTGCTGTTGAAGACTATTCAGTCCAAGACTGAGTCCGGAGTCAACAAACATGCCACGAAGGAAAGTGGCTAGTGACAGCGTGAAAAATAACAAGAAACTCAGTAATAGTGATAGAGTCTGCCAGCGCTAAAATGTGCGTGATAAATATAGAGCTTCCATAGTTTGTCCAGTGATGTAACATTATCTAAGGAGCCCCTATATTGCCAGTCTGCAACATGCCGTAATGCAATCAGCTGATAAGGCTATGCTATCCAATTTTCAGGCCGGGTTCCAAGCACGGTTTAATCTATATACATACGAAAAGAGAGCATAAAGGTCCAGCTAGCGGACGCCGAGTTGCGGCGAGGCCGAAGTGGGCACTTAGTGGCCGCATTGACCAGGACGAATACGCAGCACGGAGGAGGGAACGGAAGAGTTTTACAGGATACTTTAGTGCCAGTCCTTCAGAAGTGAGGGAAGAGGAACTATTGACTGTAATGGGGGGTGATCTTCATAGAAGCTAGACTGTGATAGCGTCATGGCGGGGGTTGTTTTCCGCAGTAGCGAGGTTCTCTTGAGCTGCAAGTGAGACTTGGCCCAATAGAATAAGTACTTGCATGTTGGCATATTGCTTGGTATCTAAGACCTGAGAGTACTATAAGTATCTATAGGCCAGAACAAACAAGATGCTGACAGTGTCATGGAGAGGCCCTACGGTGTCAGCAATAAGACGACTTGGTATCTCCGAAGTACCGGTGGATGGTACCATGGTGCCCGTTGAATAACACGCGGACATGTGGGGGATAACGACTCATCACTCATAGAAAGCCATCTCACTCCAGACCATTGATTTGTGCTTCAATATCTCTTGGACGACATCATGGATACCTTGCCCCTCGCCCTAGCCGCCGGCCTTCGGCAGCCACCCGGAGACTCATGACGTGATATAGAAGCCACAAACCTCTACTTTTCCCATATACTAATATAACTGACGCACTCTTCCACCTAATTAAACACTCTGAAGCCATGTATAGGTTGCCATCACAAGTCCAACCTCTTTCATGAAAGGCCTGTTATCGTATTTGAATACTAGTTCCGGGTCCCCGCATTAGTTCCGTCCCACCACCCACACTTCATCACACCATCTCACATTCGACCCTTCCACTCATCAAAAGTAGCGAGCGCTGACATCAACCATGCACTTACGTGATTACTGAGAACCATAACCCATGATCTGCTCTGCTCTTGCCCACGACGCACTTTGACCTTTGTTTGCCACATTTCCAGCAGGCTTGCGGGATACCGCTCTTACACCCCATAGCATCTGCAGCCGAGCAACCGGTCTGGGGATAGTGGATGGAGAAACTCTTGGGAAACCTTTATGTACCGCGATGGCCACGTCAGAGGTCCTGCGGGCGGCGTTGGTTTTGCATAAGAATGGGAGGGGGGATAAATGTGGGGTGATGTGAGGATAGCAAGTCGTGTCGTTGGTCGTGTAATTTCCTGGGAGGACTATTTATGTACGCCTCCCCGGAATTTGGAACTTGGTAGCTTGGAAAGGCACATGATGATCTAGACTAGACGTAAGGTAGAAGTAGAGGTATACGATGACGAACTATCATGCATTAGCTGTGCTTTGTATGAATCTGGCGCCCCTAACTGCGCATTAATACACATATCAACCCTCTCAATTACCATCGCTACTTTGAGCTCTATCAGCTGCGGTCTAGATATTGATTGAGTCTCGTGTGTCCAAGGTAGCCAAGCAAACATACATGTGCATGCTGTTTTTGACTCCGTCTGGATTAGTTTCAAGTAGCAACAAGAGGTTTAGCTCACCGCCTTTACCAAGAGACCCTTCATTAGCCTATGAGTTGGAGAAAAGTGCTGGAATCTTCTATCACTGTCAATTTGTAGCTGGATGACCCATTACCGTACAGGAGATTTGTGATTCTAAAATTTTGCCGCCGCAAACATACACAGCAGTGGGATGATGGCCTGTCTGGACACAGTCGCCTGTCTTGGCGCCATTAACTCTAAACTGAGACATCTACGATCTAGGGTAAAAGAAGAATCTAAGGAAAGCGAGAATGGGTGAAGTGTCTAGATTTCATACAATGTATGGGTTTTGGGATGTGAATGAGGGGTAGAGGAAAGATCGTGTTAGGGCACATGAGTCTTATGAATAGGCTATGTCTAATACTTATACAGGCCACGAACGCTAGACAGTTCAGTGTAATTCAATCTGACACTTATCTAGGTGATCTCTTTAAGAGGGTTGTAGATACTTGAAACTTGAGTCGTGCGGCAGCTACTCTATCTTGCTTGACTACTGCTGAACAACATGATAGGAGTCCATGAAAGCAACAAAACAATGGGGCGGTGTAACACGACAGCTTCGACACAGGACTGCAAGTCGTACGGCCACCACAGATCATTCCCAATGTTCCTCAGCATCAGGCTGATCGGGGGTTCAGGTGACAATGGTATCAGGTTCTGGTATGTAACAATGTGGAAAACGTCGGTCGGACGACTGGCAATCCAAATATCCCCAGGAATCAAGGACTTTTGAGAATCAAGCATAGGTAATGAGGAAGGATGTAGTTAGTGGCGGATATGGTGTGGGCTTGCTGTAGGGCAGGTTCACGATGGTGATGTTGCAAGTGAACAGCTTTGACAGCTCAGTCGTGTCTGGGTCGATCGACAGATGAGGCTAGAGCAAAGGGTTTTGAACATCTGGCAAGAGATATCATGAATTGAATTAGAATATAGATTCTGTGAGGGGCAAATAGAAGTTTGTGTTACTTCAGGGTGGTCGGTTTGTAGGTATAACCATATGAACCCATGAAATTACGTTACTGCCACCAAGTGTTGGGCTTGGGATGAACGGACATATACTAACAGCAAATGCACCATGTTCCTGGGAAATTAGAACTCCGAGGTTCAACCCTATGAAGCATCTTGATTGTCTTCATTGTTCTTCTTGCCTTACCAAGACTTTGACATAGTTAGTCCAACCCTATTACCATAAACCCCTATTTTGTTGTTTTTTGTAACGGGGCTTACAAAATACAAATATTCTTTGACAGTTTGATCATTTTTAAAATCTGTTTTTAGAGTCCAGATCTTATATCTGTAATCCTCTACGGATACATTCAAAATTCTGTTGAATGGCAGTTGGATTGCATTGTTCTTTGAATTCTTCCTATTGTTCACCAACCCAGGGATGAGTTGGGCGACGAAACCCTAGTCCGATGATTACCCGTCAACCAATAATAGTTGAATTTGGAACGTGAAGTGGGGAATATGTCCAATTTTAGGCCTTAGTGTGGATAACGCTGGGAACGTCATAGTTGATAGGCCATGGGCTTTGAGGTTAATGGTTGATGAATGAGAGAGACTGAGTTGAAAGAAACACATAAAATCTTCACGTTAATAATTCAAAAAGGAGAGACAGTGTTCTAAAGTGGTATTTAAACCTAGAAATCTACCTTTCTAATCTTTTGAACATCTTATTTTCCAGCAATATTCGAGTTCCTTTACATCACCCTTGCCAAAACCCTGAAGTCAATCGTTGCGAGCCCAGGGTATCATCAAGCTGCCAACATAAACTGGTCTCTCTTTATCATTCTGATCTATCTTGGCTTTCTCCTTTACTTTCTCTGTCCATACGTAATGTGTGAACAGGTTCCACAAGTCACGCCAGCGGCTCCAGTCCCAAAATCGACCACCGCGCCTGATATGTGGGAAGACATTGACTCCTCCCTTGACGGTCATGATATCCCTCTGTTGTATCTTGGTCTCCCTCCTATCCGTGATTTTCTAGAAACCCATACATCCAGTCTTCAAGATGAAACGGTTCGCGACATCTTACCCTACCTGGCGGCCGACCTTGACCATCACTTCAAGTACAACAGCCATGGTGTCCCAGCTCTCAAACGCCATCACATTATCCCTTTCCTCAAGAAATTTCTCCACGGTCTTCCATCTCCACTTTATTTCGCTGATGCTTCCAGACCTTGGTTCTTGTACTGGTGTCTCGGGTCACTGGCTTTGTTAGGTCAGGATGTTACGTTCTACCGGGAAGGCATGGTCAAGACTGCCAAGTACTTACAAAACAAGACAGGAGGTTTCGGTGGTGGTCTCGGGCATACTTCTCATTTGGCTACGACCTATGCTGTTGTATTAGCCTTGCTGATTGTCGGTGGAAAGGAAGCGTACGAGGTTATTGATAGAAAAGCCATGTGGGAGTGGCTGTCGCTACTGAAGCAAGAAGATGGCGGGTTCCAGTTGGCGTATGGCGGTGAAGTGGATGTGCGGTAAGTAATGTTTGGTTACACAAAGTAGGGTTGAGACACTAGCTCGCACATTGTAGATGACTCGGAAAATGTTGAACAATATACTAACGGTACTTTCTATCTAGTGGCGCGTACTGCGCCTCATCAATGATAAAGTTGTTAAATCTGCCACTGGAACTTGCTCCTACCTCCCCACTCAAGGGTGAAGTTGATGAGAGCTTCAATTTGTTCTCTAAGCTTGGTGATTATATTCGCCGTTGTGAGTTCTATCTGCTTAAATATACGGACATGGGACTAGTCCTAATAATAAGCTGTTTTCAGGTCAAACTTATGAAGGAGGAATCTCAGGCAAGCCGTATGGCGAGGCCCATGGTGCCTATGCCTTCTGTGCTTTGGGGAGTCTCTCTATCATCGATGTACCATTCCAATCGATCCCTCAGTAAGTACCTGTGTCTTCTTTCTCAACCCTTGACATCAAAGTTCCCTCCCCTTATCTCCATCAGCCCCTCTGCCTCTGTATATTTATGTAAATACTTTCCGCCATTGTCACCTGCTCACTCAATCAAATCGAGAGACCCTCACGGTGCGGGCCCACGGTGCCAATACCTAGCCAGTGGTAAACTGCCATGGAAGCATTGCAGTATACCTACAGACTGCATTCCCAACAACCGTGCATGCTTGCATCAATGTGGACCACTCACCGGTGGCAGGATGTACATCTAACTCGGAGAAATGGGCCATGGCTTTATTGGCGGCGGGTATGATTGTGCAAAAGTGAACATCTGAACCTTTTTGGTGGCGACATAGCGGGTTATGATGTACGGACAATCAAGATGCTGAGTGGCCCGTTATGGCGATCTGCCAGCATATGCCGTGTTGCCTTTTTTCGAACCCGATTATCTCGATGGGACGGGCGCGACCTGACGCAACAGCCGATATCATTGTACATACTGACTGTTTCCTCTTTAGGTATCTGAATGTCCCCACGCTGATCTCGTGGCTTTCGGCTCGCCAGTGTGCACCCGAAGGTGGTCTATCAGGGCGGACAAACAAGCTTGTTGACGGGTGCTACAGTCAGTGGGATGGTGGCTGTTGGCCTCTGCTTGAGGCCGTACTGAACGGGCCGGTTGTTGCGGCTGTGGAAAAGACGGGCCAGAAGCAGAAGCCGTTTGTGGAGAGCATCATGAATAGGGAGGGACTTATCCGGTACATTCTGTGCTGCTGCCAGGATGAGAATCTGAGGGCTGGGACTGCTGGTCTTCGTGACAAGCCTGGAAAGTAAGTGGTTACTGATTGTTTTATACATCATTTTTCAGTCCTTAACTAATGCTGTCCTTTCGTCATAGGAGATCTGACTGCTACCATACTCTTTATGTTCTAGCTGGCTTGAGTTGTGCCCAACATAGCTGGAGCCTTCATGCCGATGCTGAAACCGGAGAGTATACTCAGTGGGAAGTCGAACGGTTTGATTTCCCTAATGGGCCTATTTTTGATGAAGATTCAGTAGTGGAACCTTCACATCCTGTCTATATCCTCCCCGTAAGGGCAGTTAAAGAAGCCAAGGTATTCTTCAAAAACCCGACGTTTTAAGATATTATGGAATGAATGGCGGAGGTTGGTGATGGGAGGCTTGCATGTCACATTTTTTGGATATCATAACAACAGTTAATGTATGTATATATTTGGCTTTGTCTTTTGTTCTTAATATGTCCACATTGAGAATTAAGTGGCGTTATACATGATTAGAAACTCTTGAGGGCCGTTCCACAAAGGCGCCATTCTGTGAGATTTCCAATGTGTTGTTCACCATAAATACATGTAAGACTTCATGCCCTATTTATAAGTTTTGTATTGACTATGTATACGCATATAAACATCTCAATTAGGTCGTTCGGGCTCCAACTTGACACCTGCAGATGAGTGTCCGGTGACTGCAATGCAATATAGACTGCATCTCAATGCAAGATATCACATTCATATCTACAAAGAACAGAGATTCCATTCAAACCCTCGTCTCTACCTAGTCCCCAGACGCCATAACTTTCAAGACGTTCACCTATTTCGTACTAATACCATCTTTTACGCTGGACCACATCACGATGGTTAAGCTGACCGAGATACCAGTCAGGGTTAAAGGCCGTAAGTGTTGTTGGTACCGGATGCAGTGGGATGTACAGCATATGACGGTTTTTTTGTCTGTGTTTTTGTGGGCACATCGGTTAATTGTTTTGAGAAAATGAATTCATAATTGTAGTGAGATTTGGTTGATCTTAGTGAGGATTTATATTTTGTTCTTTGTATTTTTATTTTCTTGCGTTTTGGTATCAATGGATGCATGTGCAGAGACTTCTGGGCACCAAGCAGTGGCTGGAAGGCGGCGGATGATGATGCAGGTTGGATGGATGATTATTTATGAGGATATAAATATGTACTTACATATATGTTTAGTTAGATGTATGGCGGTGGTCAAGAGAATAGCCGAGCGAGGTTCAATACGGTTGATGGCTATTTGAGGAAAATAAAGTTGTTTCAAAGTGTCACCATGATGGGATTGAGTCATTAAACCACATCAGGAAGACAATGGAGGTTTCTGATAGATCGGATTCGATGGTGAGGCCAGGCGTCCATTGGGAATATCATACAGCTATTGCACCCTTTCGAACAATAGTGAGCGCAAAGTTTCTTCTTCTCCCTAGGAGATAGATATATAGATTGCTACGAGAAAGGCCAGTCTTGTGCCGTTTTTGGTGGTAATATTCCTCCATATTGGAACAATGTTCGTCGATGTCTACCCTTTAACATCCCATCCATGCAACTTAGAGGGCCTCATCTACTGGCCCAGCCCGAAGCAATATTCCGTCGATGGTAATTGGCAACTTCCAGCGGCAATGAAATATAGACTCAATCGTCCTCAGCTACCAGGCCATGTCATAAGAGCCATGCCGATGGCTTCGGTATCATGACTACTGATCGTGTGGAGTCGATGGAACTTTGTGTTGTATGTATGTGGCTGTTTCTGAAAAGCACGGGAAAGTACCGTACAAAAGTCTACTTCGGTAGTTGTCCGGCAAATCATTGGTGCAAGCGAGTAGTAAATTTTTAGGTAGCCTGGCTGTAGCTGGTCATTGACTCTGGTCAACATTTCTCCCGGATTTCCGTATCACAAACACCACACCCTGCATTTCCCTACCCCACATCTACAAAAACTACTCTATAGTTAAACATTATGTATACCTTTCCTTTTCCTTAAATATCCACAATCTCTGACATTTATACCCGCCCAAACCGCTTCGCATCCTCCCTGTTCCTCGCCCTCAATACCTTCCGATGATCCCCTCCCGTAGTAGCATCTAATATCTCCTTATGAGTTCACCGTACAGTTGGTTGCACCTCCTGTGCGGTTGCTTTCAAGCGGTGTAAATTTTTCTATGGGAATATGCATATATTCATACAGATACATACTACGGCCGTCGTCCCATATGTTTGCATAGAAGAGAAAGGGCCGAGACAATCCAACAGATCGCTAAAGATGCGGAAGGGATCCATTATCGTGACCTTGATGGGGGAGATTTAGACCGGGGCATCGAGGGGAGGAGAGGAGGAAGGAGGCAGGGAGGTGGAGATATATACACATAGGTACATATTGTCTGTTGTGGGTTTGTATGCGCTGGTGACCTTGGCTGTAGACCTTGCGGGCGCGTATGTGTGAGTTACGGTGTTTTTTGACGTCTATTCTGAGACAGCGAGTCGCTTGTCAAGAGAAAGAACTCCCGGATCATTCATGTTTATCAAGAGTTAAACTGACAGTCAATGTCAGCGTTGTCATGAGATAGTTTTGCTTTCGAGCTAAGAGAATTTTCATTGAGGTTATTTTGAGAACCGTAACGCGGGGTCATCCAGTTCCCCTGGCCTGAACCTGACTGACCCTGGAAAAATCACAAACTGCCCTGTTTCAGTGGCCGGTGGGGTCCAAAGGATGCTTGCACTTGCTCTGTCCTTCCCCCATCAAATTATACCAAGCTTATGATGAACATTTATTTACAACAGAAACTTTTACCCCTCCACCTTCCGATCAAACTCAGCACAAGTGGTGAACCCAAATGGCACTACACAGACAATCACTCTGCATTAGGGTTCTCGGGATTGCCAGCAAACTTTAGTTCGAAGGTGGAAAAGGCAACCTAGAAGGGGGTTGGGAACATGAGATGATTATGGTAGGTCCAGAGTGAGCAAAGGTTGCAGTCTAGCCTGCAGCTGTCTGTCTTTGGAAGCTGTCTATAATCTATTGTCTAGGCTTAGAGTTGTTGGTAATCCAGCCTGCTATCAGGAGGAGGGGAACTTGTCCATCCCCCCCCCCCAGCGATTTCATGCATATTATTCGCCCCTCGGCACTGTGGTAATGGGTTTGGTGCACCCGATGCTCACCACCGGGCTTGATTTTGTATGTTTTGCTTTTCTTTTTTGTATTTGTGTGCGGAATGGATCCCATCATGTTTCTGCGGCCCTGCCCTTCACCAAAGATTTTCCAAGCGAGACATACCATTTGCCGTGTGAAGATTCCATGATTTGTAAACCACATTCTATATCCTCACCGCTTGGTACCTGTATTTGTGGCCTTGCACAAAAAATGTAGATAAATAATGTTATTCATCTGTAAAACCTACGACCTGCCACTTTAAAGAAACTAAGTCAGTTGGACCTATAATCACCAGTCTGAACGAGCAAGGGTTTACCGTATCATCACCATATTCCATTCTAATTCTGCTTTAGATCCTTCTATAACCACTGTCAAAACTCCGAACCAACGCCTCTCTAACCAATCAGCACACTCTATCTTTTCTCAATCGGCCGGAACCCACCACGATCTACACCCCCCTGATACCCTTAGTCCAATCCACCCTGCCAACTAACCACACCTTATCGATAACGTCACCTAACATAACAGTCCATCGTACCCACCCACACCGAACATTAGTCCCAAAATATTCCCCTTCAATAGCGTGCCCAGATAACACTCCACCCCATCCCATCCCCCTCAATGACGTGTTCAGCCCGCCAAAACCGGCTGCATACTGTCCGGCAAACCTCCCGTTATGATCCTGGTTCTCTCTCCACTTTTTTTTTTGACAGTCCATGAAGAATAGCAAAGGCTGAGAAGCCCACCGAAACGTACCCAGGAACTAGAACAAGGCTCTTTTTTTTATTTCAATCTTTCATCTGTGAACTTATCCGAGAGGACCCGTCCACAGCCCATGTTCCTGCCTCCACATCCGGCAGCCAGCCACTAGAATCGGCCACAGGTGGTGGTCCGGTTAAATAGCCTATCCGATACTCTGAGCTAAACTCTCCATTTTCAATTTCCCAAGTACTTCTACAACTGGACAAAGCTGGTTAAACGACTCAAATCTGCGGTAATGTGACAAGTCAAGTGCGGTGGGTAGGCACTGGAGTTTACGTGCCAATCAGAGGGTCGGGTGGAACCGCACAGGGCCTGATATATGCAAGGTGGGTTTGAATTTTCGGTGAGGAGGTAGAACTTGAGTGGTTGGGCTGAAATTAGGAGGGTGATGAATCGTTGCTGTAGGCGGGTAGAGAAAGGATTGGTGGGTTGGTAATGGGTTATATTTGAGAAATGATGTCTCTACGGTTAGAGCAGTTATTGTATGCATGACTTTCAAGCGAGGTATGCAGTACAGAATTGGATAATAAGTCTCATTTATTTTTTTTAATTACCGCATGCGGCAAGGCAACAAAAAAGTACAGAATCTTCCGGTAAGCACATGCCTTGGTGTGCAGAATGCCGTGAGATTTGGCAGTCAGGGTTGAAGTGTAGGGTCTATTAAAGTTCAACTCTATTTCCGCTTTGGGGCTTACACGACCATCATTCAACCCACATGAACCAGGCCCAACATTGTGCTCAGTTTGGCATGATGCTTTTCAAATCATTTACTTTGGAAACAGACACTTGAAACTAAAAGATCATCAGCTGGAAAATCTATCAGAAATATTTTCATCCATCACTCTCTAGACAAAAGCCAGAAGACCGACCCAAACCAACCTTTATGCACAATGTAATGTCACCCCTCATCTCCTTTCATGTAGGAAGCAAGCATATTGATCATAACATACATGATGCTATTGCAGCATGAGTGGGACCATTCATGAAAAGGAGAAAGAAGGAACAAGCAAGGAACTTCCATCCATCATCAATCTTTTTTTTTTTTTTTACAACTGCCCAGGAGCACATTATTGGGGGAACGGGCACAGAAAAAGAGAAAATAATAAAAGAAAAAAAGAAAGGAGATACATGGTGGTGATAAAACAAAAGGATATTTGATAAATCTTGTGGTCATGGAGACAAGGCGAGACTTTTTTTTCTTGTTCTTTTTTACTGGGAAAGCAAAACAACCATCACAGACAGGCAACATTGCCAACTCACCTTGCATTGCATGAAGCTACATGCCAATATACAGTACTAATACAGTATAGTTTTTTTTTTCATTATATTCAGTCTTTTTTCAGTGGATATGGTCCGTCTAGTTTCGGGTCTATGGGATATCTGTCGACGAAAGATATAATTGTTGTGCCAAATATGGTAATTTGAGGACTTGACTAGTCTCCAGCCCAAAGGTTCTAGTACACGGTTTCTTATAACTTGCCAAGTTTTGCTAAATCCTATCAAGCTGTAGACTCATATACTGAGATTTAGGGTTATCAGTCTGGATATATGTATCTCCGGATGGTAAATCCTTTGATTAAGACAGTGCTTTGTAGAATTTTCCTTCCATGCGGTTTGGAGCCTCCATATTAGGACACAAGTGGGTCTCCATCCGTTTTTGTTTCTTAGAGAAGGAAAAAAAATTAACACTTCTCAGAAAAAGGGTTCCTCGAGATTTGTTATGGGATATGATCAAGATGCCGAACCACCGGAAGTGTGTTGTGGTGACTGCACCCGGAGCCGAGGGTCATCTTGATAAGTAGCACGACGCCACTTGCCACCATATCTCAATTAACGGAAAACAACCACACAAGTCATTAAGATCGTCCTTTTTGGCAGGATACATGTGTCTTATTTTGAGCCTTTAAATTCTGGCAGTGGTTTTTTTGGTAGATAGATATATCTTTATATTGGCTCAAAGTTCACTCGTAGCCCCAGCTCTTTGAGGCTGGGTACCAATGGGATGGAGTACGAGCCCGATGAGATGACATCATAGTACCGATTCTAGAATAGTGATTCTATATATGTGACAGCCATGAGCAGTGCGTAAATATGTACGCTCCAATTGGTCCAAATCCCTTTGTTCACCACATCCGAGGTGGCGTCGGGTTGTCAAAGGCACAAGTCTCGGTCACCACTATCGGAGTATCTCACATTGAACAGATTTACGGATGCTGCGTACATTCATATGTACATAATTACACTATAGAATCCCATATTATGGTCTGGACTCTTATGATATGGCTTCATTCCTTATACCTTCCAGCTTCTCCTCCGATCACCCCCATCAGCAAGAAACTTAGAAAGACTTGCTTCCTTTGGAAGATGTCTTTGGGGATATCCCTGTCTGTTCCCTGTACTTGGCAAACAATCGCCACGCCAACTTGTCTTGAGCTCTTTAAGAAAGACGTTCAAAAAGAAGTGGTGGCATGAGTGAGTGCCAGAACATTAGCAGAACCAGAATTACCCTGGAAGAAACACAGTATCTGACCTGTATCAAACTGGAAAACAGAAAATTCTGATGTGAAGCACTAAGTCTTGTTAAATCCATGGATTTTTCTGTAGTACTGCCCTTGGTGTCGAAAATCTCTATTTATATTAACCCTAACCCTAGAGTCCGCATATGAATTCACAAAATCGGCCAAGAGCTTTAGATGCCGAGATGTCAAGGTAAGACAAATCGAGACACTGACAACCGGATGATATCCAACACACTCTCATTTCTCAGATTCTGCTATTTCCACTTACTGTCTGCTTCTCTACTGTCACCTGAACATTTTTCTTGCTTTGCAGCAGTCCATTACATGTAAAGCACACTGACCTCATCAGGTCCGTGCTGATGTCGAGACCTTGAGCCCTTTCCAATATCAAGACAGATATATACATATGTGAATCTTAATTACATAAATATGTGCCATATGATATCACATAATAAAAATGTCTGATGACAATCAACCACAGCTTACAGACAGATAAACAGATCAAAACTGGAATCCTGGGTGAAGAGTTGATTTTGGATGTCCCAAGACTGTCCTGGGAAACCGTGGATCTTATAGTTTGATTGTAACGGCGTACCTCCGTTCGCCTCCGCCGAATTAGTTTTACCAACATTCAAGGCCCGGTGTCTAAATACCCACTGGCTCCTAAATCCTTCCGTGATGGAACTTAAGGTGATACCTAGTATCTAGCTCTATCGTCCGTATTGGGTTGCTTGGAGCATATATATGGTGACTGCAGGTGGTATTTAGCAGTACAATCAGGGAATCTCAGAAAAAAAAGTGCGTCTTGTAAATATTCCGCATGTATCAAATTCTGTGGTTCTTGTATCTTGAGCTCGTCACATGTTGAGACCCGTTCATTCATGTTGCGGGGTCATGTGAGACTCAGGAAAATAGACTTGTCAGAAACAAAGTGGAATGTGCAATGTTGAACCTAGTGGTGAAGAATATGAATGAATGTATTGTCAACAAATTATTTCCCAAAGTAAAGGTATCTCAACTTGACTGTTTCTTTTAGGAGCGTAAATAAACAAATGTCAACTTTTCTATTGTCTGATATTGTGCAGTAAGTTGTGTGACCAGGTCGTGATTTTCTTCTTCAGAATTCCGTTTGGGAAGAAGCTGGTTTTGGCCGGCAGTAGGACAAATACAGTATGGTGATGGCGGTTTCACGTTTTGCAACAGGATTATGAGGGTTTTTTTTTTGAAAAGAAAATCTAGATTATGGTTGCAACATCTGTTAACCACAACAGAGTATCAACTATACAGGCATTGATGACCAAAAAGACAGGATGGTATTGGAGATGTTTTCCATCTGCATTTCAAGCTTGAATCTAACAACATATTCAGAGATATCCGCTTTATGGTCATCTAGGTCTTGTCTCAACTCCATATCTACATTCACACCATAAAAGAACTCTCTGAACCGGAAAACAAGTTATCCCTTTCAAAGACGTCATGACGATATCGATACTTGTATCTAAGTATAATAAATCTGTCAAGCTTCTACCATGCCCAGGGCTCTATTGTCCCATGTCTCACATCCTATCCACTTTCAGATGAATAAGTCAAGTCCCACAAAGTCTTGCCCCAAATCAAGCCATGAAGAGAAGAGAAGACTCTATTGCTGGGAATAAGCTCAGACTACACCGACAGTTCAGGAACCAACGGAATCCTGGTTATGGAGAGTGAGCAGATGCCAACACAGGACTTGAGACAGACGGACGGACCTAGGGAACGTTGATGATCTAGGATTTTGTCTTATTTTTTTTTCTTTTTTTTTTGCCACTGTGATCTAGGTAGAGCCGAAGATCGTGTTGACTTGTTTGATTTTTTTTAAAAAGAAAAAATCACAATTTGATAGGCCAAGGGGGCGCTTGCAGGCCCGGAAGACGGTCAGGATATGCCATGTCCGAGCGTGATGTATGCAAACTCCGAACTCTATTCCACCCGTCGCCAAAAGAGCCACCTCCACCAACGACAACGACAGGACAAGTCCCCATACTTTTTTTTTACAATAACCTGTCAAGTCCCACTCGTGTTCTCGAGCCTTTGCCACATAAACTTTGCCCCTGGGATGCACCAAGTATGTACAATATTTTGCTCTTCTTCCCCCATCTTTATAAAAAAGAAATGTCTTTTTCGAGGGACAACTGTTCAACGGTAACCGCATATTCCCACTCGGAATCAAGTCTGGTACATATCCTTCTCGAATAATAGTCAATCTATCGAGATTCCCCTTGATGCCAGAAATTGTCCCTGGCTTATACCGCTCCGTCCCAAATCAATTGATAGATGGTCCCTGTACCGCGCCAGGGTTTCGTCTTTTTTTTTTCTTTTTTTCTAGTCATGCTTCTAGAGTGACATAATAGACAGATGCTCCGAGTCTTCAAGATTTTATAACCTAATATGATTAATCTTGAGTATCACAGTACACCTATCGTGAAAATTTATCTTCAGTACTATAGTTTTGTTCCTGAAATTACCTAACTACCAATATTTCACATATATGTATCATGTAAACATCAGCATCAACCCTGTATCAATAGATCTGCCATCTCGCCTGCTGCGTACTTGATCCATGCCCCCATTATGTTCCTTCCGGCATCTTGAATACATTACCTTGAAATGGTTTACAAGGTTGAACACATCTGATGATCAAATGCCAGTTGTAGCTTTCTCCTACACCTGTAGACATATCTACTCCTTTGGGTTCATCTTTTATCCACGCTAATTTTTGACTGGTGACATACTGCCACACATTCACCCGGTAGTGCCGTCTTTTCATCACATAAATCAACCCACCGCATTCGCCAACCTCGATAAATGACCATCTCTCTCTATCATATTGTATATTGTGTAGCCAACATGAACTCTATTCTAATGATATAGTCACTCCCTGTAACCACACCCATGATATTACTGAACAGCCCTTTGATATATTAATGCCTCCTCGTTTACTGTAGTACCACCGTTCTCCCCCATCCATATCCTTTCCCTCCTTCCTCCCGAACTCTCTGACTCCATCCTCTCCCACCTCCCCATCCCCAC
>JABFIG010000279.1:0-22159 GCA_017139545.1 Ambrosiella cleistominuta | reverse complement strand
TTGTGGTTCGTTCAAGGGGGATATCTGCAGGTTAAAGTGGTGGATTTCTTGGGTGGCCGATTGAACTACAAGAAGGATATGTGTGTATGTATTTATGAGTGTACACAGGAAAATTACTTGAGAGTGACATAATGACCAGGTTGCTGTTGACGATGGAAGCATTGATGTGATTCGTGTGCATATATACTCAATAATTGCCTGAATGACCGGTAGGCTTTAATATGCGAGTCAGCGACCAGCAAGCTTGTCAAGCCCATGCCCAAAACAGCAAGTCTAACTCTCTCTTTACATCCCACAATGCCCTCTGACGCCATCATTTGAGATGTCTTCTCGATGCATATGCACCTATATTTCTATGTTTGTACTTGACTAATATTTTGCCAGGAGATGCGGCAACATTGGCCCATCACAACCTCAACGGAATCAGCAAACATGGAACGTTATATTGCTGTAAGACTGACTGACTGTAACATTTCCCCACTATGACTTGCGTATGTGGCTGTCGATGATTGGACAGCGTCCGCAGGATTGCAAGAAAAAAAAACCTTTCTAGATGGAGACAGTTGAGGTTGAGGTGGTGAGGATGAAGAGGGCCGATGAGGGAGGAGATCTGGGAGGATAGGTAGAGGAGGATTACTAAGGAGATTGGGATATTGGAGGATAGTATATAGTCTAGGTAGAATCGGGCAGCAGGCCGAGATGTGGGGTTGGGTGGGTCGTGGTACAAGGTTGGTGCACAAACAATGGTTTCACCAACGATGGCAGATATACAATCAACAAACGACCTCGATTTGATAACTATCACTAACAAGAAAATTTATCATACTTGTGATAGAAATGGCAGGTGTTTGACCTCATTAGGCATTTGTCCTGCCTTGCTGACAATCACTCATTCTGTATAGTGATGCGTTACCCGTCTCCACGTAAAACGTAACCCACCCATTCACAATTTCAAGATTACCCCCTCCTCCAACGGCCTCGCTATTCAGCCATGGCAGATGGGGTATAACAAGTACAACCATAACTCATTATACCATATATTTTCGCCAATTATATACCTGTCAGTTTTCTGCTTTGCTGTTAGAATGTTCGACTGTGGTGTTTTTTTTTTACTTCTTTCTTTCTGCTTGTCGAGGTGAGTGGAGGGAAACTGGACAATGCGGATGGAGAGTGGACGGATGATGTTACCTGCCCAGATGGGCTGAGTGGTAATGATTATGCTTCTGCCAATCAAGAATGGACGGGTGGGTGGAGTTTAGCAGTTTGTGTCTTGAGAGACAGAGTATGTAGATTGATGATATCATGGAATATTACCGTATTTTGATAATCATGTGCATAAGCAAACATTGAAGCCAGCGTAGCATATCTCCACGTTACCATTCTTCTTCAATCAAACCTAGATAACTCGCACCCTTCACATAGCACCGTCGTGTATCGATTAATCTTCACCTGTCAATCCTTTGCCAGTCCATCCGTCATATACCACAGGATCTTCATCAGCCTCTCTTCACTCACATTTGATATCTTTTTGAAGTAAATAAGTGACCCCATCCTTCATGACTTATCCTACAAAGGACAAAAAGCCGTATCTAAGACCAAATCTAAGACACAAGGGCGGTCCTTTCCCGAAAGACGATCACTCAATCTAAGACAGCTAGACAACGATCTGGCGTGCAAGAAGGACATAGGGATAGGGGATGACGAGACGCCAGATTATGTCAAGATTATGTGAGCCTGAATATCTAATTGGCAAATGGTCCGATGGCGGGATCATCGACATGTGAAATAGAGGTACAAAACTATGTATGTAGGCTAGAGCTCGCTTGTCACTGTAGCGGTGGATCGTGATATCTTCTATTAGTAATCATGCAGCTTTCGCCATGGAGATTAACGTGACCAATATCACCAAGCAGCCCAAAACACGCAAATGCTCACCGCAACCTCAAGGCCTCTTTCCCTCTACCCTCCCCTCGATCACTCTAATTCCAAGCGTATACACTTTTTCCTACTCTGCTCTGGGTCACCTGGCCATTTGTGTCCCATAAACACACATTCATTCTCTCTCATACACAGCAACACACAATTGTGCGCCATGCCCGGTACTCGCATTCAACCCCTACTCTCTTTCTTTCTCTACGGCCGTAAGTTGTCGTAAATAACAGAGAATGTTTTCCCGATTGGGTAACGTCACAAGCCGCCGGGCGCTTGTCGGACAACATCAACAAGGGGTCATGAGTGGGTCGGTTGGGTTATTTTCTTTCGTTTTTTTCTTTTCCTTGTTTAGTCTTGTTAGAAGGACAAAAAAGCAAGGGAAGGTTTTGATTTTGTTTGTAAATTGGCTGGGAAAGTCGACGACCTGGAAGGGGAGGGGGAAGGGGAAGGGGGAGATTTGGGTGATTACATGATTATTTGTTATGGTTGCGTTGCGTTGTGGTGTGGTGTAGATCTCAAAAAGGCAATGACCTGTTTTATAGAGGCTTTTGTTCTCTATACATACAATTGAAAGCTTACCTTGATATAGTCTCAATCAACAAGTATAGGAGCAGCCTAGGAAATTACGCTCAGCTCACTTTGACTTCCTAATAGGGTTTAAAGGATTGTAGGGTTAGAAATATTAAAATATTGCTCCCATACTTTTTCCCAGGAGCTTTATGTTGATTTCCGTGTGTTGGTGATGGTTAGTTGATTGATTCAGTCACTTATATATCTGCTTCAGTAACATAGACAAATAAAACCCCTCCTTTTAGTAGACTTGCCACATCGAGACCACCAATATCAAAGTACTCCGCATCCGTCACTTCCATTGAAGAGAAGATCCTCTCAGGTCGTTGATGTAATGCTGCATCAGACTTCGGCTGAGTTCTTGGCCAGCCTTGATGAAAGACAAAAAAAAGACATGTTTCAGCAATCGTTGTTGTAGACAAGACAGAGTCTTTTAGTGTCTTTCAGTGGGTGGGCCCCTGTTTGATGCTTTTATGATATAGCTCCGTTTTATCCGGAATAATTCTTTCTAGATTTGCCAGCCATCAGCCATCAGCTGCGGGCATGTCCGCCTAAATCATGTAAAATCGATCATTTATCTGATACCCTCCTATATCGAGACCTGAACGAAACGGGCGGGCAGGCACATGCTGACTCTGTATGTGTCTATACACTCTTCCGTTTATATGTAAAGACTTGTGTCAATATAACCGAGTTTCATCTAGTGAGCCCGCTGGATATATTAAGAATATATAAATATATAAATATCCTACCAGCCATTATGTAACAACTCTATCGTTATATAAAAAAAAACAACTCATTCCCCCACTGTCCTGGGATCAACCCGTCCCGTCGTCGGCAAAACATCATCTCGAAGTCTGGTCCCTGCCTTTACGTGGTGATGGTTCGCGATGGGTTTTGTTTAAGTTCCTTTTGATGTACAACTTGTTCAACCTGCATATTTTCCTAGTGCCTTTTTTTTTCTTTGTCTCTACCTGGATAATAAAAGTGATTCTAGAAGTCAAGATTTCACGTGATGTCACTACTTTGTGTCTTTGGGAACTGCACAGAAACCGGAAACAAGGGCCATCGGATATCATGAGCTCGGACGACAACCAGGATTCGAGAAGCACTAGACGGACATTTAGTTGGCGCAGGCGTTTCGGGTTGAGGCGTCGGTGAGTGGAGTAAAGCGTGGGGTGAGGTGAGGCTGTTTTGGGGCTTGTTTGCGTTCGTTGAGTCGACAAAATTCAAGGTTTTTCGTAATGAAGTAGACACATGTTTAGGTAAGCAATTTATCGGTGTTGACGATGGCTTTATGTATAGGAAACGCCGAAGAAGCGAAGATTTTGGAAGACATTGGGGCCTCTCTTCACAAGCATCAATCGTCGCATCAAGGGCCTCCCGGACTTATCTATGCAAATACATAAAAATATCAACCCACTAAATATATACTTCAAAGACCACCCACCTATTATCCTGATTCCAAACCATCGACCCATTACCTCCACCACCTCAATCTCGGTCCCGAAACCACATATATTCATTCTTTTGTCTGCCATCTGCCACACATGCCACTATCAAGCCACCAAATCGGCAAGGCTGTGCGCTGCAGCAAGCCCAAAATATTGGGGGAGGAGGAGTAGAGGGAAGGGGACTGTATGTTGGGGTTAGGGTTGGGTAAGAAGTAGAGCGGAATGTTGTATTAAGGGTATGATAAACCCTATAATATTTCAGGGAAAACTATTTACCAGCTAAACCATGAAGCTTCAATGATTGACTTAAAGAAGAAGGCTTACATCAGGGATAACTCAGTATGCTGAATGGAATTCACAAGTACTATGAAGATGTAATAGACGAGACAAGCTCTGAGAAGCGACTATCAGCTGGTGATACCATGTGTAGTCAACTATCACACCAAGACCTCGATATAACTTGATATGCTTTGTGCTTACTATACTGACTGCTTTTGTTGGTCATTTATTTTAATATCTGGCAATACACATATCAAATTTAGAATTGTATTATATCTGTAAATTTCCCGCTATTCCTCATCACCAGACTATCAGTCAGCCGCTTGGGGGTAAAGCTCACTAGATGACCAGAACTTAACCGGTGACTCAACTACCGACTTAACACATATCTGCTTCCCACAAATCGGATGAAATAGTTATGGCAGATTATCCTATAGCACCGGGCCAGACTTTATTTTTATTTGGTTACACGGATCGTGAATTGACATAGTGTCACAAGAACTGGAAGATGCCCGGAGGATCGCCGAGATTCAGGCTCACGACGTTGATGGCGTAACAGAAAAGGAATATACGGCGAATTATGTCTTATGAAGTTTGAGAATGCATAAGTAAACTATGTGATGGTTCTGTATGGATTACATTCGGAGAAATAAATAAGATAATGGGGAGTTCCAGCATGAAGGGAACCTCTCCGATCTGCACTTCATAGCCATGAAGTCTATCCCACGAGTAACCGCCATAGTCAAGCCTCCCAACCAATTTTCAAACATAACAACCTATGTTATTCACCCTAAATATCACCTCCACCTCATGGCCAAACCTCCTCCTCCGTCCACTCCCCCTCCTCCCTCCTCCACACCTTCCTCCCTGGCCCCCCTTGCTTCCCCAAATCCACAAAATCCACCTCATCCACTACCAACCCCACCACCCTAAAATTTATTCTCGCAACCTCATCCTCCAAATCCTCTACACTCTGCCCCAACCCCTCTCCCGCCTTCGGCTTCTCACTCCGTGGGCGCCCTGGCGGAGGGTTCCGGAAGGTCCCCCGCATTGAGGGCGACAGGCTGCCGAAAATCGCAGTGACTTCGCGAGCAAGTGACCACAAAGGATCCAACTCGTCAATCGGCGCATAATCATCTCTCTTGCGTAACTCCTTAGTCAATGTCTCTCTCACTCTGCGATCCCCCTCGTCATCACCATCTGCATTTCTCCCAATAAGGTATCCCCTCCCCCTCACCCTCCACTGCACCATCTCCTCCGGAACCCAAACAACCCCCTCAAAGGGCCCGCCGAGGCCAGAGGTACCGCCCAGTTGCTCAAACTTGTCCATACGGGCATCAGTGGTGATGATGAGGACGTCGGAGGTGTAAAAGGGGGGATTGAGCGGGGCGGGGTTGCGGGAGTTATCAGGGAGATGAGCGAGGAAGCCGCGGAAAACGACGGTGCGGGCGCGGGGGAGGGGTGGGGGGTTAGAGAAGAAGGTGGAGAATGGGGAGAGGTTAGAGATGGTGGAGAGGGTGAAGAGGGGGGGGGATAGTGTGGAGAGGTGGGTGGCAAGGAGGGAACGCCACGGGGCGGGGGCCATGGTGGTGATGAGTGTAGGTGGTTGATATTTATTTTATTTTGATAGAGAGATATGCTGTTTGGATAGAAATAAAGTACAGAAATCAGTGAATATCAGCAAATTCTTGATGTCTTGATTTGTTGTGATGGTCTTGATCAGTTCCAGTCACTATGTGCAATCATCCCGTCTCCGCACCTGACTTCATCTGACTTATGGATTTTTGGCATAACCCTAACCAGCAATGCAACCCTACAATCTCACAACCCTAAATATATCATATTCACATTCTTGCAAGCTTACAGTCTTTCATTACGATGACGATAACGATGATGTACTAGCTGTCCAGAACTTTTAAGGAACATTCTTTGCATAGCTCCCCCCTTCCTCTTTCCGGACCAACTCTATCTGGAAATGTACCGTTCTGTTGTCAGACACCACTTCTTGTTGTGCTGCAGGTATGTTCGGGATTTGTGGGCTGGGGTGGAACAAGGAACGCAAGTGAGGAAGTCTGATGATAGTAGTGGGAGCTGATGTGGTCGATGTGTGATTGAGAAGATGAGATGAATGAGGTTTCAAAGTTGTGATGGTAAGATGAAATTGTTGGTATATATACATATCCAGGATTACGATGATAGGTTTCGGGTGTATCCCGAGGTATCGTGATGTTTAAAAAGCTTATCTTGATACCCGGCATCTTGGAGTTCAGCCTCAAATCTTGGCTTTACGAGTACCGAGTGATCAAAGGAATTCAAAAGCCACCACCAAACCTAAATCAATAGACACTATGCTTAACACCTTCCATCGCATTGCATCGTATCGCAAATGCCAACGCCACGGTCAATGCCACCAACCAACATGAAACGAGACTCCCCTTCCACCAAATGATCACCAGTTGCATTCACCAATACAGTCAACGGTCCAGGAAATAATAGTCTCGACCCTCCCCTCTCTTCTATTCCATAAGGTGGAATGAAGGGCACGGGAAGAAAAAGGATGTGATGGAACTAAGAATCAAGAACCCTTTAGCTATGCTGTGGTGTGTGTGGTCCCCACACGCCCACGGTCCACGGTCCATAAGTTACGGCGAAAACCCGCAATGTCGGGACTTGTGAGTGAGTCGATGGGCGCCACGATGGGTTTTATTTATTTATTTTATCATATTTATATTTTATTTGAGGAATTCTGAATATGACAGGCGATGAGAGACAGGCATGATGCGTGTTGTCAGACGTTTTGGTCTGTGGGGGCTTTATGAGGTCCAGGCGTTGGTTTTTTCTTTCTTTTTTTATGTATTTATTTTTGGCAAGAAATGATCACAGATTGTCTGGTAGATGTCATCGTGTGAGGTATACATAAAGACACATAGACAGCATCACAAAAAGCGACGATATCTCGCTATGCTCACACAATATCTTGGACTGTTCATGTCTCAATGTCAATTCCTAAATTCTCAAATTCCAAAACAGGACACATAACTTGCCATGTCATGTTGCAACGTACAATTTGGCTGCAAGTGCTGTGGACCATCTCGACAGAGCCGCAATCGACGAGCAAGCGGGACGTTAATTTATGTATGTATAATGTGTATATCTTATAATGATATGATGATGATTCATGTCAAAAATGGGATGGTCATTGGTTGGTTTTGATTGGTTTAATAAGCTATCAAGGTGATTATTGATTTTCCCCTCCCCTTCCTTTTTGAAACGCCGTTGGTTCTCCGGGATTACTCCCGATTACGGGAGGATTAAGATACGATGGTGGAGGATTCATGGTGAATAAATTAGCTAGCCAATACCACATGGTGGTGTGATGTAATGGAGGTAAATTTACATCAATTAGCGCCTCTTTGTAGACTTCCAAGTATAGTATTACTCGCAAGTAGATGAAACTAGAGTTAAAGTGATCAACACTTGCTCGAGATGTAACAACAGTTCACTTTTCATGATAATCAATCACATAATAAAGAATCAATATTTCATTGCAGATTACATAATCACAACCCTCGGAAATTCCCTGGCAAAATAAAAAGGCGAATAGCTGATTTGGCGCGATTAGGAACGCTGTTAGTGGCTGATTGGCCCGGGAGAACAAGGGGGGTTCCTTGATTTCGGCTATTTTCAATTGTTGATCGACCTATCTCTTTTTCTCATTCTCTAACAATATTCCGCACATTTACGATGGTGGGCTAAATATTGAAGTGCAAAGGCGGAATGGGGATGGTCTAGGCCCTCGGTGGGTTGGAGGGGACAATGAGTCGAGGGATGGTTTGTCAGATTGATGATGATAATGATAATAATAATGACGATATGGAGGAGATGTAAGAAGATGGTTATGAGGTCCTCCGGACTCGGAGGTATCGGCTGTTGTGTCACATGTAGACATACACAATGTCTCTAGTATATATATTTTTTTTCTTCTGGTTTACTACCTAAATACGATCAACATAATACAACCCGGCGTTCCCACTATACTATCAGCCCTCAACGTAACGGTAGGAAGCAACCACCAGCGCCACCTTTAACTAACTAAACACAGCCAATTATAAACATGTTTTCTCCATGTTCCATATCCGCTTCTGTTTTTCTCTTACATAACAGTTTCGGCTCGGCCAACAGCAACCTTCGGATCGGCCCAAGAAAAGAACTCCTAAAGTCCGTTGCTGTTTTATTTACCAGAAATAAATAAATTTAATCCAATGTACCGGTAAGAAGAAGAATCTGGGAGGGTGGCAGCTAAATATTATGACATGGTATTCAGCGGTAAATAAAAGAGTTAAATTGCCAAGTATAATATCAGACTGAGAAGATTCTTCGGTGAGGGCTCGGTCCTACGCCGGGTATGGAATGTTAAGGGGGGAGGGGGGTTTGTCACACACAGAAGCCCACATTACACATATATGATTGGCGGTGATGCTGATGATGAAGATTTTGGGTGATTGAATAGAAAAAAAAAATCCGAAAGATAACATACAAGCTATGATTATTATGACTATTTAGAGCTGTACAGTTTGTAGTGTTTTCGTTTTATTCAGATTGACACAAAAATGACCATCATACCCATAATATGCCCATATCCAGAAACGGAATCTCGGCATCTCAACCTCAATCATCGAACCACAACTCACGCAGCTAACTCCACTAACGACCACACACTCGGCCAATCCAGCTCATCTTCAACCCTGTTATGAACTATGCATCTCGGACCTTCAGCCCATTAACAAACCTTGCATACAAGTAAATGCATTAACCAAAAAATGCATACATGCAACTAAAAAAGCCAATAAGCCAATAGTCGTCAATAGCACAGGTACCGGACGATGGAACGATGCAAGATTCCGGTACTTTCTGTGGTGATTTGCCGGGAGTACTTTGTACGAGTCATGTTGCTGGTAATGCACATGTAAAGATGTCATATTTGACGGACATATATATATAGCCGCTTGAAATGCACTTCCGAGTAAACATCAGTCAACAGATAGCCGGCAAACAATATCGATTTATAGACTCGGGTAGAAACCCTAAATGCAATAAGTTATATTGTCATGTTTCTTGATGCACGACATGCTGTCAAATAAAGCAAAGAAAAAAAAACAATTAAAATTAAAAAAAAAAAACATAATCATGATGTTCAAATTATTCTGGATAATATACATTACGTTCCTGCCAAGCAACCTGTTCCTCAAGTCATCCATTGATGGAAACATTTTTTTTTGTAGACAAAAAAAAAAGGGCAGAGAAAAGGAAAAACTCCGGCGATTTTCTGTATCAATCTCGGTATTTGGATGGAAAGAGGGGCGTGGGCGTAGAGGTGCATAAGGGAATTGAATTGGCAGGATAAAAAGGCCTGTGAGAAGTTGCGGCTGCGTGGGGGATGTGGATGAGGGAATCAAAAGGAAGAAACAGGCACGCACGCCATGGGGTTCAAGGAGGATGAGAGTCTGTGCGGTGTCATGATGGTGATGCTGATGAATGGTATTTAGATGATGATGATGATGATGAGAGTCATAGATTGATGGACCGATGTTGATGAAGTGTGGTAAAGGGCAGCAATCCCTAGCCTGATTTACTCTGGAATATAGTCTTGTGCCTGGACTCTTTAGCTCCTCCCCCAGCTCCCTAGTCGCCGGTCCCGAACCACACCGAGCTGCCCACGGAGTCCCTAAAGGCCATATTGGAAAATCAAAAGGGTATTAAAACAACTTATCCAATCAGCGTGCGATTATTGAATCGTCAAGTATGTTTCTCCCTGCGTGAACGAGACGAACAGTCTAGACTTGGTAAAAGAGAGTGTATATGCTCTTGAAGTGCCATTGCTATAGACGGCGTGTAACGTAGATGATGGACAGGGGATCAGGGGCCTTGGCAAGAAAGAAATAAATATATACATGGATGGTTTTTTTTTTTTTTAATGTCAATTCTTTCCGTGAGATTTTGGGATTTTTGGGAGGGACAACATGATGAAGCTTCAAAGAATGGCGATGCCAGATGTTGTTAGTGGGAAGAAGAGGAAGAGGAGGGTGGGGAACGGGGTTACCAAGGTTAACCTGGGAAGGGATGACAAAGTAAGGGTCCAGGGAATATTTTTGGCTTGCTGGGTAATCAGAGTTTTCTGGGTGAAAGTGAGAATCTATGAAAACCCTGCCCTCCTTTTCAAGCACTAGTGAGACTTTATGATGTGTCAGTGAGATTTTTTTTATCAAATATTGAGATGCAGACCACATTTTCTCAAACGTTCTTCAACACAGGACAAGCACAAACCTCTACAAAACCCTGTCGTGTCCTGTCTTAACTTCTTGTTTGGCAGCGCATAATCCACACAATTCTCAAAAGAAATCCAAATCCCATCGCAATCCTATAGTTAATCTTTGTACGCCCCCTCCATTGTGGGATACTTGTGAATTAACAAATAATGAACCTGGGGATGAAAAGATTCCGTGGGATTCCCGTTAGTGATGGCGGCATGCCGAGGTGAGCTTAACTCCTTTGACAAGTAGAGGGAGAGGGAGAGGTCCAAGATGCTAATATAGTTAAATCTATCGATGACTGAGATTCTCATGAAAAGACTCTTGACATCCTCAAGTGTTTCTTTAGTTCTTACCTAATATCTCATCTCCTACCCGCACTAAATTCCAGAACCCTTCTCTGGCCCTTTTCCTCCCTCCCTCCCCTGTCCTCTCCTCCGGCGCACACCCCCTTCCTTCATCCACGCCACGCCCTATTTACGTCGTACTTAAAAAAGACTAAAAAAGTAAAATAAAAGTTTAAGTAAATGGGATAAATGTCCACCCCCAGGATGCCTGTCGCCCACATCCTGGAAAGTCTTGATAACTCCCCAGAGGAAATCCAGACAAGCTCCGGATGACGAAAGTTCGCCGGTAGCCATGTTGATGTGACAAGTGTCTTTTTAATCAATTTCTTTTTTCTTTTGTTTGTTGTCGAGTAAGGGTATCGTGACTCGGTGTATTTTTGAGTGAATAAAAAAAAGTAGCTCAGCGTATCGTGTGACAAGTGCAGTGTCTGTAGATATCAGTCTGAGAAGTCCCAACATGCAGACTCGACATAAAATATACTCGGATCATCTAGGAGAAGGTAGAATAAAGAGGACTGACGATGTCTCCTAGTTTATTTTTTTTTTCTGTGTTTGATAGCCATTAGTTGGATAAAGAAATCCTAGCTCCACTCGAGATGGTTTTCATGATTTTTCAGCAACCCCAGTAAATGAAAAAAAAAAAAACATATAAATATATGTGGATATTATAAATATATATTTATGTATACATATGTGTAGATGTGAACAATCATAGCCGCGTGTGACTAAAGACACCCAGTCACTCAGCTAGTCAGTGACACTACATACAAACCCCATTTTCTTACCCTTCTCAGCATTCCGTCCTTTCCCCGGCCCAGAATTTCCTCTTACTCATCTTTTTATTTCCCCATTTTATTTATTTCTCTTAAAAAGTCTCTTGTTTTTCTCCTCCTACTCCGAAAGAGGGAACAATTTGAATAATAACAAGGACTATTCCAGACTCTGGTCGGATTTTTCTTGTCTTTTTTTTTCTTTGGAGGTTTCTTGGCAAGAATTATCTGTTCGGCGGTTGACGTTGGAGATTCGATTCGGTTTCGACTTCTCAAGGAAGAGCTGCGCATAATCTATTTAACCTGACAGGAGTTTATCTACATAACATCATCTCTATATATACATAAACAAGAGGAGAACCCGTTTATTTTTCCCGTTACACATATGGATTCTCTTTTTTGTCACCGTCCCCACAGAGCCACTTCCCGTTTTCCGCTTCCTTCCTCCCTACATTTCTGTATTGTATAAACCCATCGCATCGACACCTGATGTCGTTGATCTGTTCCTTTGCCGACACGCCGGCTATGAGCTGATCTGAGCTGCCGCTAATTACCACATTGACTACCTCCACCTATTCCGCACCTCCCTCACCACACCTTGCTTTATCGTCGGCCCTATACATACTAAGTAAAAAAAAAAGTTGTACACAATTCTTGAAGTATCTTTTTTTTTTCTCTTTTTTCTACTAGTCATCGGAACAACTCCATTGCTTTTTGCCACGGAATCTTCGGTGGTGTCACGTTGATATCTGGAAGTTCCCCTTTGTGTTTTTGTCTTTTGTTGTTGGAGAATAGTGTTATTTTCGTTTTCTCTTTCTTTTTTATTATTGTTGTCTCTTTGTTTACTTGATTTGTGATTGTGTGTTGGATTTGTCGGCAATTGGGCTTAATCAACCCACACGACTCACTAGACTGATTGTGTCATCATCACCTTTATATGAGACACTCATCGACAACAGACTTGGCTACTGACACTGACACTGACGCCACACTCAAAAACCGCAAGCAAATAAACGCCCAGACCCGCCGCGATCTGTCCCTGTGCTCAGTCTGTGTGTGGATATTTACCTATTTACCTACATCCATACATACGAACCCCCCACTTCCGAGATATCACCACTGTCTCTAGAAAAAAAAAATAACGACAGGAAAACCCCCCCCCCCAATTTTATCTACGTACCACACACGATACACACACCTATCCCCATCATGCCGTGATTCATCGCCTACTTATATACCGCTTTCTAAACATACATCCAGCCGATCTTGTCGCCCTGCCTTGTCTCTTGTCACGAATTCTTGATTGCAATCCAAGGTCCTTCTTCATTGGAATCGTTCTTTTGGAAGACAAGAACAAGAATAAAGACGGAATAATTAATGGCCATTATATAACTTGTTCCTAAGAGCCTTGGATTAAGTATACATACACACACACACTCATATATATATATATATATATATATTACTGGGCCTTGGTTTTTCGCCTTGGGTTAGTCTGCTTTTGTTTTTTTCTTTTTCCTTCTTTACTGTGTGGATTCGCGGTTCCGGACCCACAGGACATTTGCTTGACACGCCACAGAAGTTCGTTTTTGCTGCTTTCTTTCCCTTTTATTTTTTTAAGGTTACTTTGCAGAAACAGACAGCATAGGCCTACACCCACTAGGATACAAAAAAGAAGCGTAACAACCGGAAATACCTTGATCTTTTGTCACCTATCCCGGTGAAGATATCTTGTCTATTGCCACCCTTCCACTCTCTCATACTCCTCCTTAGTGACACTCATCTATCTTCACTTGACACACGCCTCCCTCCTTGCCGTTTCTTTTCTTTCTTTGGCCGAGCCTTTTCTTTTTATATATTATATATATATAAGCTACTTGCTCTACTCGACAAACTCACCCATCACAACCAACGCACAACAGAGCTTCACCATATATCTATTAACTCAAGGAACCCCATGGTGATATCCAGAAAGACACAGAGAGAAGGCCCTACCCCCTCCCCCCTTCGCCCACCCCTTCTGAACGCCAGACCCTCGAATTGTCCCGTATGGTCTTAGGAAAGAGAGAGCAGACAACCAGCTAGCTCTTGACGAATCAGTCCAAGCATTATCAAAACAAAAGCAAAAGACAAAAGCTGCAGTTACCAACAAGCAATTCAAGCGAGAGATAAGCAAGCAAGCGAGCAAGTATAATCCCGTGCTCACTTTTGAAAGGTTCCAGAATTCCGTATTCCACATCTTCATATCCGGCAACTGCAAAACTACGTCTCACCCCACCTCTTCCTCGTCCTCGTCCCGCCTGCCCCCCTCGTTTTCACAGTTTCCGTTGCAGCTGCTGTGATCTTGGTGAAATTTTTTTTTCTTTTATTATCTCGTGAACATTGATCAACTACTTGAGATAGTATATAACATACTGTTTCACGTCTTTTTACTGTGTGATCGAGATAGACAACCATCCTTCAAGGCTGAATCAGCATCTCGGGCTTGTTTATTAACTCGGCATATAACCTTGCCTTTTTAGCTTCTTTTTTTTTTTTTACTTCTTCTCTTTTCCCCCCCTTCTGCTTTTATCTTGCTCTATACTTATTCAGCAATAAAATCTTCCCTCACCAACCCTTCGTTTTCTTTTGCCCACGGCTGTCTGCTTGTTCGTCTGTCCGTCTATCTGGCCCAAAGTCACATCACAGAATCTTCCATCTACACACTCTCGCCTACCTTCATCCTTCCCTCACATACTCCTCTCTATCTGCCCGCTGCCGCTTCTCTACACTCCAAAAAAAAGCCTGCATCAACGACACAGCACAAAACAAGGAGTAAAAAAGCACAAAAAAAAAGACATACAATTTGTTGAATTTGGCATCTTCTCATATCGCCGATAACGACGCACTGACTCCGTTGCCGTCGACTTTGCTGCCGAGTGTCACTGGCATATTTATGTATATAAGTTCTACAGACAGACTTGTTGGGTGCTGGCCAGTCTCTTGATACTGAGAAACGTTGTCCTTTGGTGTTGACTTGTTATCTTTCTTGATTCTTTTTTACTATTTTTTATTTTATTTTGTTTGTTAGCGTGAAAAACAAACACGATCATCTTAACCTGATCACTCCTTCTGGTGATTGTGGAGCTTCACAGGAGCAACTCGGAGTGATTTCTTGATTTCGAAGACACGGTCAGATTTTCCCGGCAGTACTAGTAGCCTTCTCCGAGTATATCGCCTCTTATTGGCCCAGTTGTGTTTACTTTTGCCGACTCCTTGTAGCGTTTAAAGTGTGACAATAAAGACAACGATAACGACAACGACGAGCCACAGTGTTCCCGCCACTGTCACAGAGACGGAACACCACCTGCTACTCCCTAAAAACTTGAAATCTCCAGTAAAACTTTCCCTGCAGAGTTGACCCTGTCTCCTCTTCGTGTGTCTTCTCATAGATTCAAGCCCTTCCCAGGAGACAACTGCATATATAAAGACCACATCATAACTTCCTCCCCCCTTCCCCTCGCATTTGACAAGGCAGACCATTCATTACCCCGAGAGCAATATCTTTATTTCTTGAAAAAGTCAATCACACATCATCATTGTCATCATCATCAACAACAACAACAACAACAACAACAATGAACCGCCAGTTCGCCCAGATCCCAGGCCTCCTCCCGGAGTCAATGCTCACCTCCACTAACATAACCCCCGAAACCTCACCCGTGACCGACCGCCCGCCTCTCTCCTCCTACATGCAGTTCTCTCAGTTCGCCCCCACCGCCTACTCCACCACCACCCCCTACCAACCAACCCCCATCCTCTCCACCACTTCCACCCAACAGTCCCTCTACCCCGCCTCTTCTGTCATCCCCTCGCAAAACATGTATCCCTCCATGCCCCCGTCGACCGCCTCAAGCACCAACGGCTCCGTCACCGGCCACAATGGTAGCGGGAACATGGGCATGGGCGCACTCCGCATGGACATGACGCCCAATAGCTCAGCCACGAGGTTGGACTTGGCACACGGGGGGGCCCATGAGACGGGAGATCCGTCGAGTAGTGCGAGTAGTCCGTATGGCGGCAACGGGAACGGGAACGCGAGTGGTGATGGTGGAGGGGCTACGGCGGCGTCGCCGGGGGGCAAGGAGGAGCGGAAGCGGTATCACAAGCAGAAGCGGAATAAACCGACGTTGTCGTGCGCTGAGTGTGTGGAGAGAAAGACAAAAGTGAGTGTCTTTGCTTGATGTGTCCGGTATATTTCGAGGTGTGGAGAATCGTGTCACTGACTGATGTTTGCCTTGATAGTGTGATCGGGGAAGACCTACTTGTTTTGCCTGTAAGTTGTCACTCAGCAGCAACAGTTTTGTTTCCCTTCTAATATCCCCACTAGGCGTAAAACGAGAATCAGTATGTGTCTACGATCGCGTAGCACAACTATTAGAGTACGTCAATACCCCCACTTCACCCTTCCAAAAGCACTGTCTCCGCCTGATGGTAACTCGACTAACTTAACCCTCCTCCCCCTCTCTTCCCCCCCCACCACAGAGAATCCCACCGCACCTCATGCAACGGCCCCCGCATGGTCCGTCCCCAGCTGAAACGCCGCGGCACCACCAAATCCTCCATAATCCCCAACATTGCCGACCGTGGCATCCTCAATTCCATGGCCTCCCAGGGCGCCGTCGCCCTCTCCACCGGCCTCATGTCTAGCAACTCGCTCTCTTCCTCCTCCGGCAGCAACGTCTTTGGTGTTGGCGCCCGCCACCCCTTTGCCAACTACTGGACATGCGAGGGCGGGCTGCCCGAGGTCATCTCAGTGTTGCCGGCCAAGAGCCAGACGGACTCGCTTATGGCCCGTTATTTTGAGTGTGTCGACCCCGTGTATCCCATGATCCATCGACAAACCTTTTACGCCGACTACGAGGCCTTTTGGAGCATGACGGACCGCAGCAATGTCGATGCCTCGTTTGTTGCCCTCATGTTCGTCATGATTGCCCTCGGTGCCCAGTTCATCGACGATTATCCGAATCCTGAGCGGAGAAATATGGCGGAGTTTTATGCATCGGCTAGTAACCAGGCACTCCGCGTTTTCTCCTACCTCAGCACCGCGAGCATCACATCCATCCAGGCCATGGTCCTCATCACTTACTTCCTCATCAACGACAACCACGTGTCCGACGGCTGGTCCTTTGCCGGCATCCTCACGCGCCAGGCGTACGCCATGGGCTTGCACCGGGACCCCAATATTGTGACGCCGGGCGCCACGCTGCTCGAGAAGCAGCAGCGTCGCAAGCTGTGGCAGGCCGTCATCCTACAAGATACCTTCCTGACCATCCTACTGTCACTGCCGCCGTCAGCCACGCACACCGACGTCTCGGTCGATTCCCTCGCCGACGACGACTCGTCTATTGCCAACAGCAGTCCCGTCGACATCTGGTATATCAAGTGTTCCTGGAACCTCGCCAACCTCGTGCAGGAGTCTATCTGCTCGCCACGCGCTCTTGACCTGCCAATCTGTACGACGCAGCGGCACAAAACGAAGCTCATCAACGAGTTCAAGAGCGTGTATCGGAGCTTCCCCGATATATTTCGGTGCTGGGATAAGGCATCGTTGACGGCCCGAGCGCCGACCGAGGGCCGTGCTGTCCGGCAGACGCTGTGGCTGACGTCTAACTTTTTCCACAACATGATGTTGGTGAATGCCTCGATTAGCGAGGAGGTCTCACTGAATATGCGGGGGACACTGGAGGCGGCTCATGACGCGTTGACGGCCTTCTTTTTACTCTACGAGTTGTTTGAGAGCGAGGCGAGGCAGTGGTGGGCTTTCAATCACCGGGCGTTCTTAGAGGCTGTATGCATTGGGGCCACGCTCAAGTATGTTGCAGAGGAAGACATGATGATTGACGATACGTTGTATGCAAGAGCTAGAGAGGATTTAAGTAAGTTATTTGTTTACAACTCCCCCTCCCTTCCCCCCCTCCCCCCCTCCAAAAAAAATCCGGAGGCAGAAGCGGAATCGGGGTTCAAACGGAGTCCGGCAGCGCGGATGCACCGGGACAGGGATAAATGAAGTTGTGTGTTTGGAAATTGGATGCTAACTTGTTTCTTTTTTGCAATTAGAAAACATTATGAAAATTCTCAGAGCTATGGCGGCTAGAGGCTCAGAGTTGGCCAGGACAAGAGTCAATATCTTGCAAGAGTATTTACAGGGCCTGGAGTAAAGGAGGGTTCGACTTGATATATAAGTTCCGTGGGTTATGGTTTACGATTTGGGGGGCAAAATTTAGGGTTTGATTTTTTTTCTCAATGATTGCACAACGGCTGGTTATATTTTGCTTTTTTGTTTTGTCTTTTTAAGCAGGTTAGTTAAGATTTTTTTTGCCTTGTCTTTTTTAATAGACAAACAAATCATCATCAATTTGTGTAATCTTATTACTACCGTGACGTCATGGGTGATGTCTCGTGAGTATTAATGGACCTTGGCCCCCAAGCCACCGTACCAACCGGGCGCCATCAAAACCTCCGAGTCTGCGGTCAGCCAATTAAGCAATCCCCCCAAATGCAACCTCACTAACTCTCTTGCAGATTCCGTGATGGCTACGTGATGGCTAGGCACCCAGATAAATATAGGGTTTACACATATAGGGTTGTCTCATATTCATCGTCGTTTGCTTTAGATCTCGGAGGCCGCCTGTTGGGTTTGGGTATTGAAGACAGACATGGGCAGTTACTCGGTTACTTTGTGTGAAGATTTTGAGGGAAAGTGGGTGCATATCTAGTGGTGGGTGCGCGGGGAAATTGGCGACAGGGGTGGGATTGATTAGGGAACAAGAGGTTGAAGATGGAGATACCTTTTCTGTTAGCCTTTGTCGAATTGTGGAAGTTAAAATCCTGTTAAAGCTAGACATTAAACCAGATAAGTTGGTAAAATTTGTAAAATAAAGTGATTGGTTTAAGGCTACGTGATGTACATAGACATCTTTTCAAAACTCACATTCTTGCCCCCATCAAATATTGCACGACCTTGGACAAGGGAGGTATAAAAGAAGGAAGAAAGAAATCTGCAATTGTTGACGTCTGCGCCTTCTTGGGTTGATTGATTGAGTCTGCGGCAGGGGAGGAAGGAAAAGGAAAGGATAGATGGATCAGGGGACCTTTTTTTTCTCCGATGGAAAGATTTAATCATTTAGAACTTGATTCTTTTCAGCATCATCCAAGCGACAGCTTGACGCTGTCATAAATAAACATATATTCTTATCATTTCGTTCACACCTAATTTCTGTTCAATCCAAGACTATCAATAATCGTCGGATTGTAATCTGGGGGCGCATCGCATAGAAATACGCCCAGAGTCAAGTGTATTTGTCAGTCGACAAATCAATCGATTAATCAATTGCGCGCTATGCGCTTCCCAATTAAGGCCGCCGTGACGGCCTTCCTCGCCACCCTTCTCAATTCCACCGCCGCCTTGCCGACCCTTGAGATACCTTCATCAGCTCTTCTTAATGTCCGCCTCAGCCACAATGCCGACAGCGACCTCGTACGACTTCCGATCTAATTCTATCTCCAACAACCCAAGCTAACTTCCATATAGGCTCTCAAAATTGATATCGCACCCTCTACACGCCCGTGTGGTCATTCCGATGTCTCGTTGAATAATGTTCTTCTTTCTAGGGGTGACGATACCTCTGGGGCGGGCGATATCCCGGCGGATAGCTCGCTTGCTACGCGCGAGGAACGCAAGAGCTCGGCGGTGTTAAAGTCGATTACTGCCGAGTGGGACTTCCAATGTAACTTCAACAGTAATACCGCTGAACCCGAATCGGAAATTCTGACCGTTACAATCAAGAATGCCCTGTATGAGCGTATCTCGACCTCAAAGACAGCTCTTCACAACGTGACTACGCACCCTACGACGCAGAATGCAGTGTTCAAACTTCTTATTGACCCCACGAGACACAATAAGGTGTTGCAGGTTATGGGGTCGGATGTTTTGGTAGAGGTCCCGGCGGCGGATACGTCGGCGGGGCAGAATGCTATGGAGAGATTTGCGACGCCGCATGATCCAATTTTGCAACATGCAATGGTGGAGCTAGAAATTGTCCGCAGACAGAGGGCTGAATTGGACCGTATTGTCAAGCAATACGAAGTGTATATTGGCGCGCTGACGCCGGATGTCATGTGCAGCGTTAAACCCAGCAACGCTACGGAAGTCGAAGACAATGTCTTGACTGGGGAGATTAGCGAGTGTGGCGATGTTCACTGTGTTATGAAAGTTTTAGTCAGTCAGATCTCGGGCACGACTAAAAAGATCTTTGACCGGTTTAAGCCGGATGCTGAGACGGAGCAAGAGCGTCGGAGTGATAGATGCCATTTCCCTTTCTCAGGTAAAGGTGAAAAAGTTTCTGCCCCGGCTGTTCCGGCTTGGCCTCCGGCTTTCTACGGATCCTTGTCTTCAGACTCTTATTCTCACGGAAGTTCGCCCGCTCAGGCTCCCGGATCTCTAGCTGGATCTGACGGTCATAGTGTGGCGCCTATTTCTGCGCCTCCGTCGCCGGTGGTCCCTTCTCCTATTGTTACTCAGCCTAAGGATTCTAGCTCTGATCAGGCCCCCGTGATTACCAGAGTCTGGAATGTAATTATGAACAATGGATTTAGTATCGCATTGGTTTCAGTCATCATCGGTGCGCTTTTCTATCTTCTCAAGGGTTGCTTCCGTGGCTGCTGCGGTCGGCGCGAAGATGATGATGACGATGAGGAAAAGCAGATGGGTGCAAGTGAGGAGTCTGTTATGGAGATCCCCTACTATCAGGACTACTCAAGCCGCCCCCCATCCTACCGCACCACTGCTTCTAGCGTCATTGACTCTTCTGACAGTGACTCTGAGGCACCCAGCTACTCTTCACGGACCCGTTCTCGAGCTGCCTCTCACAGCAGTGTTACATCGCGGACTTCGAAAACCTCACGGACTTCTTTGTCTTCTCATGTTTCCCGTGGCAGCATTGCCTCTGTGTCTACAGCGTCTACGACAATGGAACAGAGTTTGGCTCAGTTCCGGGCTGTCGCTTCTTCGATTGGGGATATGATCTCGGCGGATGAAGGTGTTTTTCAGAGAATTCTTGGTCCCAGGACGCTTCGGATGAAAACGGGGTGGGGTGTTGATGCTGAGCAGGTTCTGAGAGCTAGGAGCCCTGAGGGGGGTCAGTCGATTATATCAGTGCCGCCGCAGTATGAAATGATTGATGGGGATCTGCCGGTCTATGATGAGGCACAGGAAACCAAGGAGGAGGAGAGCGAGGAGGAGCCACTCGTTCGGGAGAATGAGAAGGTTGCGGTGGAAGTTTAAATACTGGTGATTTCTTTTGTATATAAGGTCAAATCTATCTGGGGGCGTACAGAGGCAGGATTGGAGTTGATATTTATTTCTTTTGTTATTCTTGTATATCAGGCTTCGGCCACATTTAATATAGGGTTCGCCCTCAATATTTGTCAAACACCACTTTTGTCTTGCTGCCAGTAAGATTTACAAATGTTTCAAAGTTTCGGTTGATTTTGCAAATGCCGTCCTCTACATCCCTCCCTTTCGCAGTGCATATCTCAACATATATCCCTCGCAAGGCCCCAGCCATATCCTCACCCACCTCGTCCATGTCCGTCTCTGCCAGTATCCGGTCATCGGGTATCACCTTGAGCACCTCTGCAAATTTCCGCCGAGCAGCCTCCTCAGAGGTCCGGGAGGGTCCCCCGTGCAGATTCACGGCGAGACTAAAGGAGAAGTAGACGGGCATTGCAAAGTTTGCGGCGATGTATTGCTTTGCGACATCGGGAGGTCCCGAGAAGGAATGGAGGCAGATTGCCGGGGGGTATCCCAGGGAACCATTGTTGTCATCACTGTCGCCGTCGTTGTCGTCGTCGGACCCGAAATCTGCGGACTCGGCTTTGGATTTTGAGATGCGGGATTGTTCTTTGCGTTGGCGTTTGGTCAACTTGGGGCATACGGAGGATATTACGTCGAATAAAACTCCGTGCGCCGCCACGCCGTGCAAACTAACGGGGCGATTGTGTACGGCGGCGAGCCGGAGCATAGAGAAGAGGATAGCTTTTTGGTGGGAGAGGGAAACACGGTAGGGGGAAAGCTGGCGGCCGGAACGGGTCCAGGTGGTGGCGGCGGTGGCGGTGGGGTCAGGGTAGGGGAGGCGGAAGGATTTGTCGAGACCGCATTCGCCAATGTGTGCAGTGGGGTGGAGGGAGAGGTAGGTAGAGAGTTGCGACTCGATGGTGGAGAGGGGGATTGGCGTGGGGAGGAGGGAGAGGAAGGGGTCGTTGTCGGAGGAAGTCGGCAGCGGCGGAGGAGGGATGAGGACTTGGCGATAGTGGGTGGAGGGGTCAGGAGGAGGAGAGGAGAGGCAGATTAGGTGGGTGAACCAGGGGTGGATGGCGAAGGAGGGGGTTATGGAGGGGGTGGTGGTGGCGAGGGTGGAGAGGAGGGGGATGTCGGAGGGGCGGGTGGACATGGAGAG